>OX183130.1:25685282-25879740 GCA_945261195.1 Cryptosula pallasiana
GAATAAAGCTGAGTGCCCTTTGGGAGTTAATTGCCAAATTAAGAGCATAATATTGTAAGGGTTTTCCCCGTGTAAGGTGAGGAATACTGCCACAAGTACTGCAAGAAGCTTTGTGATTGTGCCTAACTCTGTGCAACAGAGTGCAAGGCTTGAGTATCTCTTTGTATGAGACGAGACAGGATGCTGCTTATCAGCAGTCACAACGATAGTTGGCAACCGGCCAAACTGATCTCAATTGATTGAAAGTGTGAACAAAGACTTTATTCCCCACTTCTTCAATACGCACAAAATTGCTACTAAGAGTGATTGCAAAAGTGTTAGTAATGTCTCTGTAATATTGTTGTCCGTACTGGTAGGTAGGCGTCTTCTGGTATAGTCTCTAGCTGGTGTGGATTCCTACGAGAGTTCAAGCGTCTTCTGTACACTTGTGGGATCTTCTCTGTTGTAGTCTGAACCTCTCTCAGCTGTCTTGCTAACGCTAAGCACGCACAAGTCCTAGGCAGTCTCTTACAATATAATGTCTGAGCACTACTACTAACTAAATAATACTGCCGGCTGGGCTACGAGCAAGTGCTTATAAATGAGCAACAAAATCACAGAAGTGTATAAATATATGATTGGCTAATCAAGAGTAAACAAAGCAGCATGGGACTCATGCCATGTTATAAATAACTAAAAAGGCGGGAATGTCTTTCCTGCTGGCTTGAAGCTATAGCTATAGTGCAACTGCACTGCTGTGGGCGCTCAAGCGTATGAGTCAATCTTGAATAACATAGTTGATTAAATAAGTTGATCAAATAAGTGTAGTACCGGCTGCGGATTAATGGCAACGCTGTGCATTTCCATTACAATATACCAGGCCACAGTGACAGCAAACAACCATAAAGAAAAATATGTAGGTCAAACAAAAGGAGAATTTAAAATCAGATATAGAAACCATAAAAAATATTATAACACTGCCAGCAAAAAAACTTTACTGAGCTGAGCAAACACTGGTCACTCCAAGACACATCCACTCATTATAACATCAAGTGGAGAATGTTATCCATGCCAGAGCATATTCTAACACTGATAAAAATACCTCTATTGCACAGCTGAGAAATTTATAAGTATTTTCCAATCAGAGTTGTCATCCCTTAATAGCAGAAATGAAATTGTCAACACCTGCCAGCACTCTAATAAATATACTCTATGATTATAGACTCTCCTGATGCCCATACTAAATTACTATACCATCTAGTATGATACTACAATCCTCCAGCACAGCACTATTGATGGTCTGAGCTTCCAGTCATTTTTATGCAGTGCAACCCGACAATTGTGTGTTCAAATTTTTCAATTTTTTTTTAAACACAAAAAACATTTTGTAGTCTACTAGTAGTTTATTTTCTATCCTTTTCTACTATACTCTTTTATTATAAAGTATAATTGTTCGACAATTTTTTCATGTTGAGCAATCTTTTACTCATCTCAGTTTTGACTGCTTTTACCATCCTTTGGGTATAATAATGATAATAATAATTTATTTAATTGTTTTTATTTTCTATGCATTCCTGCATTATTTTCAATACCCTTCCCTGATGTATATACGTAGTATAAATATACATCTGTGTATATGATCTTTCCATATAAGACATTTTTTAAAGCAATGAGCCAAAATAAACTTTGGCTCTCTTGATGCTCTCTGTCTCCGGCTTTTATACATCTGAACCTCACTCTTCAACTCCTTCACTCACTCATCATGCTACCCCATCTCCCCTCCCCCATTTACCAACTTTTGCCAGGCAGGTGTAGGGTCAAGTTTGACTCCGAGCCAACATTTCCTGGTTGAAAGGAGTATCATGAGTTCATATTTACAAATAATTCTCTTTTGCATTATTGCTCAGCTATGTATAACATCGTGATTTGCCCGGTATACGCTTTGTTTCATATGTGTGTATAAAAATCCAGGTAGAAGTGCTGTTGGCAGAAACTAAGCAGGAGAGAAGACCAATAAGTAAGTAGGGTTCTTACTATTTTAAAAAATTTGCCATTCGTTCACTAAACTTCTACCTGTGGGTTTGAGTCGGTAATTTTGGTGTTACTGTGATAAGAAGTTGGTTACGCGACAACTTCGGCGTCACTGTCAACTGACTTGGTGGAGCTCCGAGTGAGCGGACAGCCACTTTGAACTTGGGTGGCTGGTCACGGATGACAAGTTGTGTTTGGAGAGATTTCAAAAATTCTTAACAAAACTCTTCAGATTTCTCTGAATAGCCATTTTGTAACTACAAGAAACCTGTCGTATTTTCCCTTTACAAATAGGTAAGTAAAAGTACAAATTAGGCCACTCAGCGGTCAGTGCCTTGGAAAAAATGATAATGAACATCGTATTCTTGCGGATGGCAAGTAGTTTTTGTCATCCTCACTTCGTCTGTTCCATAAGTAATAGAGAAAAGATGCGCTATTAAACTTGGATTCGATAATCAATTGAAGAAAATAGCATGTCCAAAGATTACAAAAAAAACTGCAATTTTCCTTCATCCTCATGATTTTATGTATCTCACGTAGGTAACCGTAGGTAAGCACAGGAAGGTAAGCTTTTTTTGTTGTAGCTAAGCAACTTAGAATTTATTTTTGTGTTTGTTCTATAACAGCTTCACTGCACTTCTATACCGTCCCTGCAGTAACAATACCGGCATTGCAGCCAATCTATATCGGGTCGGGGAGACCAGACTAGCTTCAAAAGATGCAGAAGCCGTAGCCCGCGACATAACCACCATCAGAATTGGCAAAAGTTTTAGACCAAAATCTATATCGACCTAAGAACTCTGCCTATATTGCACCATCCATTCCTCAGCTGTGACTCATCAGTATTGCTTCTAAAGCTTTCCCCTCTACTTCTGGGCGCCTTATTTATTTAAACTTATTTTAACCTATCTGATTCCTTGCTATTCATAATCTGTTGTTGATTCGCATATTCATGTTTTACTTATTAGTCATTTGTCATCTCTATAATTAGGCCAATTATTTCCTGTGGAGAGAGGTTTTGTTGATGGAATTTTGGTTGGACCCGCTCCCCCCGAAATGCGCTACATTATGTACTATATCTATTAACAACATGTAAACGAGTACATATAATTACCTCATTGAACACATCAGCTATCAGAAGTACAATAGTACCAGGTCCCAGAGTCGCAGAAATGAAAATCAGCAGTTGGTAAAGCATGAACAAATGAGATATGGAGCTGTTACATTTGACCAAATGCAGCCAACTACCAAGTAAGTCCAAGATGTTAGCCATTGTTGAAGGTGTCCACCTTCGTCTCTGCTTGAAAAATTCCTTTAAAAAAAAAGTAGTTACACATAATGTTGTAGTAGTTTGTGCCATCTACTACAGACTCAACGGTATCCCAAACAACAAACACTCCTGGCATGCGTTTCTCCTCTCATTTTTGGGGTATAAATGAAAATATACAAGTATAACTAGATATATAAGTATAACTAGATATACAAGTATAACTAGATATACAGGTATAACTATATATACAGGTATAACTAGATATACAAGTATAACTAGATATACAAGTATAACTAGATATACAGGTATACCTATATATACAAGTACAACTAGATATACAGGTATAACCAGATATACAAGTATAACTAGATATACAGGTATAACTAGATATACAAGTATAACTAGATATACAAGTATAACTAGATATACAAGTATAACTAGATATACAAGTATAACTAGATATACAAATATAACTAGATATACAAGTATAACTAGATATACAAGTATAACTAGATATACAGGTATAACTATATATACAAGTATAGCTAGATATACAAGTATAACTAGATATACAGGTATAACTAGATATACAGGTATAACTAGATATACAAGTATAACTAGATATACAAGTATAACTAGATATACAAGTATAACTAGATATACAAGTATAACTAGATATACAAGTATAACTAGATATACAGGTATAACTAGATATACAGGTATAACTAGATAAACAGGTATAACTAGATATACAGGTATAACTAGATATACAGGTATAACTAGATATACAGGTATAACTAGATAAACAGGTATAACTAGATATACAGGTATAACTAGATATACAGGTATAACTAGATATACAGGTATAACTAGATATACAAGTATAACTAGATATACAAGTATAACTGGGTATAAAAGTATAACTAGATATACAAGTATAACTAGATGTACAGGTATAACTAGATATACAGGTATAACTAGATATACAGGTATAACTAGATATACAAGTATAACTAGATATACAAGTATAACTAGATATACAAGTATAACTAGATATACAGGTATAACTAGATATACAGGTATAACTAGATATACAGGTATAACTAGATATACAAGTATAACTAGATATACAGGTATAACTAGATATACAGGTATAACTAGATATACAAGTATAACTAGATATACAAGTATAACTAGATATACAAGTATAACTAGATATACAAAAATAAATAGATATACAGGTATAACTAGATGTACAAGTATAACTAGATATACAGGTGTAACTATATATACAAGTATAACTAGATATACAAGTATAACTAGATATACAAGTATAACTAGATATACAAGTATAACTAGATATACAGGTATAACTAGATATACAAGTATAACTAGATATACAGGTATAACTAGATATACAAGTATAACTAGATACACAGGTATAACTAGATATACAAGTATAACTAGATATACAAGTATAACTAGATATACAAGTATAACTAGATATACAGGTATAACTAGATATACAGGTATAACTAGATATACAGGTATAACTAGATATACAAGTATAACTAGATATACAGGTATAACTAGATATACAAGTATAACTAGATATACAGGTATAACTAGATATACAGGTATAACTAGATATACAAAATGTGTAGAGGTAGGGAGTAACCAGCAGAACAAATGTCTACAGAGTTTAACTCTCACAATAACTTTCAGTGGAGATAGTTTAAGAAAAAAATGTATTCGATTAATGATAGAATTAAACTATTACCTCAAATGTTCCAGGAGCAAATGTGTAGGCATCAGATGCTGCCACATATTCCACCCTATACCCTCTTTGCAACAACAGCGTACACAACCATCGGTCTTCACCTATAAAACCAAAAACCTGCATGGTGTAGTGAACTTGGTGTTGTCTGCATTTCCATTAGAATAACCACCACTAGAGTGACTCCCTCAGTCATCTACTTCTCCTTTAAATTGACGTTTGTCTAACCAAGGGAGATAACTCCAAACAATGCCTGAGACAACAATGGTGAAGGAAACCAATGAGCAATACAATAGTGATACTTGTTACATTCCTGCATTCTCTCTCCTTACTCCCAACCCCTCGCCCAAGCTCATCCAGTACACTCCTATTCCAACTGACACCCCTCACCATTTCATTATACCTCTTGATTATACCCTTTCTTAAATATTGAAATTGTATCTAAAACGACGTTTGTTACACTCATATTGCAAGTACAATATGAGCTAACATTATCTGTAATTGGAGCCTGCCACTATTACATTACCTATAGTCTGCAAGCCACACGGGATATTAGGATGTTTGGGCTCTGGAGAAATAGACAGATGCAGGTAGGAAATAGCTGATAAGCCATGGTTTGCCAGAGGTAGTTCTGGTTACAGAGTAGTTCTTGGTTGCAGTTATCTAGCCACACACTGGCCACCTTGTTTAATGTCATGTTTTGCTTCTATTCTATTTTCCGCAGCAACTCTTATTTTTACTTGATGACAATCTGCTTCACTATGCCAAGTGGGAGGATCGGTGTCTCTGAAAGATCTCCATGATGCATCTTGGGTATGGCGTTATGTTCTGGTGGTTGGGTGGACGATATAGGACTCAGGTCAGCAGCTAATGTGAGCAAGGGCAACTCATAATGTGGTCCACTGGTGTTGGCCAGCATTGATAGTATTATTGTAGTGGAACATGCCGATAGGGCTCTCACTACCGCCCACAAACGAATCGCTATCCACAGCGCGCAGCTCGTGGCACAGCTAAACAACACCTGCCTCCAAGATGTGAAGCACCACATTATTACATGAAGCTTTTCTAAACATGTGTATGGAAATAAAAAAATTTCCCTTTTTATTTGGAAAGGGCATTATTAAATCTATTTTCATACCTTCAGAAGTAAATCAAGTATAACAAGTAGTACATCAACAGGTCGGTAATCTGATAGGCTAGTGAGATAAAATGGACTAAAATCATAAGAGCCCACGGCGCACTGGGATATTGCTCGTTTACAACGTGGTTTCAAAACATTTTTCTTCAAGTCCAAAGCTATGTAAGCAGTGCAGTGATTGGTTAATCTGATTTGGCAAAGTGTATCCTATTAAACTCTTTTATAATTTTTGTCTCTAGCAGCCTGTGGTCCCAAGTTAGTACAAATTTAGTAAATTTAAAAAATTTGAAAGCTGAAAAAAACCGTGTGCTGCAAATTTTTATATCAATGCTTTGAGTTCATAAACACTACGCAACTATGGGGTTTGTGGACGCTGCAACTATGGGGTTTGTGGACGCTATTTTATTGCAACCATTTCTTGTAAAATAAAACATAACCATTGGTAGAAAGTAAAAACAAAATTGGAGCGATATTTTGAGAAAACAAAATTAGTAGCTTAAAACTTCCCCCAAACTATTTTTTTGTTAAACTACACATTAATATTGTAATGGATTTCGATCTGGTTTCCACAAAATTGCACTAATCTTGAGTATTCTGCCTCTCTCCAGAGGAGACACTGTGCTGGTATGACAGTGACAATTATGATCAGTTACTGCCAGATCAGTTGACAAGCACAGAGCCCATGGCTCAGACAAGCTACACAGAGTGCTGTTTGAATAATGGGTTTATTCATCAACACCGAAGTCCTGGGGTGGCTATCCACTAGGGTGATTGGCAAGACATGAATGAATGAATGTAATGAGGTACAGAAGTTCCAGCCATTATATAGGCAGGCTGGCAAGAAGTGATTTGCATATTAGATATAACAATACGTGCACAGGAAGTACTTGGACCAATAATAATAAAAATACAAATAACCAACAAATCATGTGATAGAATTTGATTAAATAGAAATGGTGCCAAGTGGCTAAAGGGATGAGTCCTTTCTCCATTGTCCAATCCTGGATTGCGCAGGGTTCCGAGGCTATTTCTAGCTTTTGGTTGTTACACCTGGTAATCCAAGAAAGGGTACTTCCATCTACAGGGTTAGAGTAAGCTCCTAGGTGGTTTGGAAGACCCTCGGCTAAATATCTTGTACCGGCTCAGTATCACCATACCGGGTCGGTCAGGGGTCACTACCGGCCCTGCAGGGGTCAAGACCGGCCCTGCAAGCTGTGCTACCGACACAGCAAGTTATTTCACCGGCACAGCACTTTTATAATGGTTGGGGCTGGAATTCTAACGCACTGATTGTTGTTGCTAAGTAAACCTGCAGTTTACCACTGACATGCACCAAAATCTACCATAATATCCAATCAGTTTGGATTGATGCAGAGAATTGAAATGAAATTTGAATTAAAGCTAACGGTAAAGGCTGAAGTTCAAAAAGTGCTATAGCTAGTTGCTGTTATCTACTACTGACCAAATATCTGATGCCCAGCACAGAGTGAATAGAAACTTTGTTGATGGTTATCATACATGTAAATCTGGATTGCACCAGTCACTCGTTCAATTACAAACTTCAACTTTTAAAGTACTACATTTTGGTTATTTTTACTCTAGTCTATGCTTGTTAAACCAATTCATGAGGTGGAAATATTTTCTAACTTTTTTATGTTTCTTATTGTAAAAATTACATTTTCTAATGAGAAAAAGTCAAATTAAAGCTAATGAAGTTTTACACAAACAAGAAAACAAAACTATTCAAAAATTTTAGATGCTAAAGATAAGAAGCCAACTTGTCTTTACAGAGTGGTTTGTGTTTAAGTTTTTCTGTCTGATAAAACAAGAAGACAGAGTATCAAATTTAACCGCTGCAGGCAGCTTTACAGAAATGTGTTAGATTTTTACCTTGATCGTATTGTACATAGTGCCGTGCCTCCGTAGCCTTAGTGGAGTAGGTCTTCATAACGTTGTCATCCATTATAGCAGATCCTCTGAATAGAGAGAAACATCCTGGAGCACAGAGAACACAACCAAGTACGTGTTCTGTTGTTTTCTGTAGCCAATGTCCGATTGCGTATTCAAATTTCTGGTACCACACCATCGGTCCTGGAAAATGATATGAGATATATTTACCAGTTCAGACATAACTTGTGTGCTACTCTAATAGATTCTAATAGATTTGGTCATAACTCCCTGCAACAGACAGAACTACTAGTTTGTAAAACTATTGCTGTAAAATATTTGTACCAACACTGGTCAATCATCTTGTCTTTCCAAACCACACCAAGTTGGAATACAAGAACTAATTTTTTCTGTCAAATATCTTAGATAGCAAAGGTCCGTGTCATTTTCATTTCTACTAGACTCAGTGCAGGACGTCAAAGAGACCCCGCACTGGGCTACTCCCTATCTTGCAACGAAGACTTTTGGCTAAGGACATCAGACAATTTTTTTTAAGATTAAATGCACAGGAAGTAAATGAACCAATTAGAATAAATATATAAATAGTGAACAAATCATGCAATAAATAAGGGTTAAAGGTAAATGGTGCCAAGTGGCTAAAAGGCGGAGCCCTGTCTCCATTGTCCAATCATAAGCTCTGCGGGGCTCCAAGGCTACATTTAGCTTGTGGTCATCATATCTGCCATTCCGAGGAAGGGTACTTTCGGTTTATGTACTAGAGTAAATTCCTAGGTGATTTTAAGGATCCTCAACTATGGAGGCCATCTTCTACCGGCCCAGTATCACCATACCAGGTCGGTATGGGGTCAATACCGGCCCTGCACGCTGTGCCACTGGCACATTAAGGCATTCCACCGATACAACATATTTACAATTACGTTTGGTTATGATTGGTTTATATTTGTGTACTATTGTTGTGATCTGTTATACGTAATGTATGCTGATGATTTCTGTGTCTAACTTTGCAATCACTCAACATTAATATTTATTACTATTGACCTGTATTGAGCTGTGCAGTATGCTGGGAATATAACATTGTACATCACACATTAGTAGTATATGTGTGAGACAAGACTTTTAGGAGCTTGTGCAGTGTTAGGATAGGCAGACTTCAACTAGGAGCTATATTGCAAAGGACTGTGACCTTGCTAAAAGACTGCAGGTGTCACCTATTGCAGGTGGTAAACCGCAGAGCTTTGTCTAACAACTAGTGGAATATGTGGGATCAGACCAATCCAGTATAGCATCTTCGTATTTCTTTTACCTTTGAAAATGGTACTAAAGTGCTTGATATTGTAGTGGATTTTGGGGGGCTGACCAAACGTCCACCAACAACACCTCACTCCAGAGGTCAACTTTCAACAGAGGAGTATACCGACTCCACAACTGTTCTCAGAGCCCACGGCTCAAACGCACAACTCAATGTCTCAATGAGTATGCCATAGTTTATTATACAAGCTTAACCAGGTAAGGTATAACAACGGTAAAGTATTATGCTACTTGGTACAATCACAAGCGGAATCCCAATACAGTACAAAGAATAATGAGAAGTGTTCTGCCTTTTATAGGCAGAACAGGGGAAAAAATAGGCCCAAATAAGGAGGCAACAAATCAGCAGTAGCAGGAAGTAATTGCACTTATCAAAACATGAGATATAAATAATACAATGCATCATTGGCTAATATAAGGTTAAATACATAAGGCGCCCAGAAGTGAGGGGCAGAGCTTATCAGTCAATATTGCTAATTCATGATGGTGTAATAGGTAGCTCTAGTTCCTGGCTCTTATGGCTTGTGGTCCTTGTCTTTGGTTTTGTCTGAGGATAGCTAAGCTGCAAAGTCGGGCTCCTGCATCTTCTGTATCATTTTGGGCTCTCAGGCTATAGCCCTTCTTTCCTCACCGACCCGGTATAGGGCTGGTAGTGACACTGCAGGGCCGGCAGTGTGTGCTGCAGGGCCGGTGGTACCTCTGCAGAACCAGCAGTGGATGCTGCAGTGCCGGTAGTGAATGCCGCAGGGCCGGAAGTGTTTCTACCGGCTTACTTGCTTGTGTTCTGGCTGTGCCAGGCTCAGTTTAGGCGTGCCTGACACCCAGAAGTTGTCAGGGGGACCTTGCGCAAAGATAGTGGTCATAAAAATCTACCACAATATAGCATACCCGGTCCTATTGGATGGTACTAAATTGCTTGATATAGCATACCCGGTCCTATTGGATGGTACTAAAGTGCTTGATATAGCATACCCGGTCCTATTGGATGGTACTAAAGTGCTTGATATAGCATACCCGGTCCTATTGGATGGTACTAAAGTGTTTGATATAGCATACCCAGTCCTATTGGATGGTACTAAAGTGCTTGATATAGCATACCCGATCCTATTGGATGGTACTAAAGTGCTTGATATATCATACCCAGTCCTATTGGATGGTACTAAAGTGTTTGATATAGCATACCCGGTCCTATTGGATGGTACTAAAGTGCTTGATATAGCATACCCAGTCCTATTGGATGGTACTAAAGTGCTTGATATAGCATACCCAGTCCTATTGGATGGTACTAAAGTGTTTGATATAGCATACCCGGTCCTATTGGATGGTACTAAAGTGTTTGATATAGCATACCCGATCCTATTGGATGAATACGACCACAAGCCACTCCCACAGTTTCATCCTTTTCCAGTCTGTGCACCAACATTTGCAGATCTTCCACTTTCCACTCAACGTCTCCATCCAAAGCCAACAAATATGTGTTCTTGCTCTATAAAACCATAGAGTTGGGACTAGTAGCACTTCCACTAGCGTCAATCAACTGTCAGTTTATATTTAATTTTGAAGTAGTGCTAATCAAAAACTTGACAAAGATGCTTATTTTTCTCGAAAAAAAACAAAACAGTTTTTAAACGAAAAAAAATTAAACTCAAAGTACAATTGGAACTAAAACACAAGGTTTTGACATAGTACACCACATCACTGCACCATCTCCATTCAAGTTGTTGATGCTTGCATGCTTGGAAACATGTAATGCTGATATTACCACTGATTTTTATTCAGTTATTGTAAAATCTGTTTGTAGAAAGTTCAATTGAGTGAAAATGGAATATTCCGGGCTTTTATTAAAGCGTAGTGCTACAATTTGTAGGGGGCAGAATTAGCTATTGACAAACCAGGCAATGTTGGCTATCGACAAACCAGGCAATGTTGGCTATTGACAAACCAGGCAATGTTGACAGAATTAGCTATTGACAAACCAGGCAATGTTGGCTATTGACAAACCAGGCAATGTTGGCTATTGACAAACCAGGCAATGTTGGCTATTGACAAACCATGCAATGTTGACAGAATTAGCTATTGACAAACCAGGCAATGTTGACAGATACTATTCAATGGTTTTTATCAAAAAGCAGTCTGTAACTTGTCTGGACCAAATCCAAAACGAAACCTTAAAGTTTTTCTTCTGCTAAAGATGTCTTAATTTGTATAAACAAACTGTAGTTCAAAAGTTCCAGAAATTAATTCTACTCTACCAAGATTTATCATCTGACCCAACTTTAATCTATTATGTTAAAAATTTATAGTTTCAACTATAGGAGTTTGTTAGGAGAGAGGATGAAAAGTAAGCAAAAAAAATGGGAGACGATTAAAATCGAACATAACTGTAGATTGTCTATGATACTGATAAACATTGAATAATCACTGAATAATTCTGAACTATTTTGTTTTGAGGTTTCTCTCTTTTTAGTTTCTCCTGTAGGTGACTATCCTTGATTGCATTTTTACCTTGGTCACTGCTGGTTTATCCAACTTATGAAACGCCTCAGCGGTAGATTGGTGCTGGTTGCACATTATCTGTGGGTGGTCTATCAGCTCCGCATCACTCAAGGTTTTAAATCCCAGCAGGTAGTACATGTACATTATCTGTAGCATGAATAGCAAGACAGCAGGTAGTACATGTACATTATCTGTAGCGTGAATAGCAAGACAGCAGGTAGTACATGTACATTATTTATCTGTAGCATGAATAGCAAGACAGCAGGTAGTACATGCACATTATCTGTAGCGTGAATAGCAAAACAGAATAAGTACATTCACTCTAGGAAATAAAGTGTATTATTTATATATAATATATGGTAAATAACACCCAGGTTATAATGTAGAGTACGTAAAAATTAATATATAGCATGTACTATAATGTATGTAGCATGTAAGTTAGAGTGATTGATATCTTGTAGCGGATTTTTACGTCCACTACCTTCCACTAGGGGGTTGTGCTATCAGACGCGCCGTCTGTGCAGCCACAACAAGGCAGTCAGCCTCGGCAGGCCTGACAGTTAACAGTCTACCTCAACCCAGAGGTGACCCTGTACCGAATCGGCACAAACAAGGTGTTGTAAAGCAAATGACTGACTTTATCAACAGTAACGAGCGCAAGGCTCAGATATACACAGCTTTAATAGAGTGTAAATAAACCATTTATTTGTCACAGACTAACAGGTAATGCTGGCAATACAAGACAAGAGAACACACTCTTGCCATAACAGTTAGTGCAATGCAGAGCTGAGATGTAATGCAAGGAGTGTAACAAAATCTATGCCTTTTATAGGCAGAGTTATGGAAAAGTACCAGCCATGCACAGGAAGCATGGCAGGAGGTTATATGTTATAGAGTGAGTATATAATATATATAAGATTAAGGTAAATGTATTAAACAGCACTGGAGCCCAGAAGTAAGAGGCGGAGTTTGTTGTTGACTTGGCCAGTGATAGGTTGATGTAATCCTGGTCTGTATTAGCCTTTGGTTCAGGTTTCTGCATATCTGAGGGTATATAGCTCCGGGAGGTGGCGTCTGGAGGTACTTGGGCTAGCTTTCATCTTTCTGGCTATGGCGGCCATCTTGTTGCTGACTCGGGGTAGTAGTATCCAATGCCGAAGTGATTAATTATTAATAATAATCACTTCATAGGAGCAATATAATTGCTGTAACAGATGCCGGTCTTTGTTTGTTATAATCAATGGAGGCATGCCTGTGGTAGCCACCAACAGGGGGACCTCTGTACAAT
Source organism: Cryptosula pallasiana (assembly GCA_945261195.1). Lineage (NCBI taxonomy): Eukaryota > Metazoa > Bryozoa > Gymnolaemata > Cheilostomatida > Cryptosulidae > Cryptosula > Cryptosula pallasiana. Next base: position 25,698,478 of record OX183130.1, read on the forward strand.
GGTGGTCACTGTATGTTGCCAGTAAAATCTACCATAATATTCTAATGGCATACATCATATAATATATGAGTATACTAGTGAATCTTCATGTACCACATAGTAAGCCCCCAGGTACCCCTGACAACTGTTTAGTATCAGGCAAACCTACAACAAGTTTGCCATTACCAGAAACCATTTTAGCAGGCAACTATTTACTCTGCTGGCTTAGCAGCTAGCACAACTGACCCTACAGCTGACCTGTCTAGTCCTGCAGTCAATCTATCCCGGGCCAACGATTAAAGAACTAATATAGCCGGAGGACCAAAAATGACTCAAAGGGTACAACAGCCTGAGTCTGCAACAGGTCTACTCAAAGAATTGCCCAATATGTTGGATCCTAAGCTATAGTCGAGCCTAAGAACTATTGTTCATAATGGTGCAATACCAACCATGACTACTTAACCTTGCCTTTCATACTTAACCCCGCCTCTCATACTTAACCCCGCCTCTCCTGAATATTACTTGACCCCGCCTCTCCTGAATATTACGTAACCCCGCCTCTCCTGAAATTTGTATATCTGATTTCAATTGAGAGATATTCACCCAGATCTATAGTGCAACTGAATACTGGATGTAAGAGGCTCCTGATTGGATTATAAACAAAGAAATAGGCCAGCCAACCCATTAAAAATGTGTTTTAATTATGAGACAAAGAGTTTAAGACTTGTTGCAGAGGGTGATGATGTTCTCTCTCTTTGATAAAAGGTACTCTCTGGTACAATAACCACACTTTACTCATTATTAGCGTAATAATTAGCCAAAGTGGGCAATGCTTTCGGCTGATTTTAGTCTGTGACAGGTTAGGCTTACGGACCGTAGGAGCTAGAGTAGATGCACGGGGCTGTATATGTTATTTGAGAAATGGTGTTATTTAGTTCACTTTACTTTGTCTTTGACTGGTTTTGCATTTGCTTCAACTCATAGGATCACACGGGGTAAAACAATAAAAAAGGTATGTTGACAAATGACCACCAACCTGTGACCAACGCTTTTTAATCCGAATTTTCTTTTTGTCCTTCAAGTGCACAAACATTTTGTTCCCTCCAGGCAAAGTGTAAATCATCTGCACGCCATATGGTGTAAACTTCTTGACTGGTAAGCTTTTGGGAATCTCTTCATATTCCAGACAGCTTCAAATATTCACGAAAAAGTTTCGGATTAAAAAAATTATTCTACGTTTTTGAAGTCATAATCCATACATATTATTATTTTTATCACGAATGCCCGAGTGTACTGTATCAACATTGAGCGGGTCACGCACACAAAAGTCACATTTATACTCATATTGTTTATTGCATGTAAATATTGTAGTGGATCGTGCTGGTAGGGCTTCCACTACCGTCCACTAACGAACAGCCCTCCACAGTGAGCAGCTCATGGAACAGTTAAACAACGCCTCTTTCCAAGAAGTAACGCCGGGTCAGTCGGACCTGCCGGGTACAATGGAGAAGTTGGTAACAACTTCACTACCAGTGAGCCCTCGGCTCAGACAAACTAGGTATAGTTTAAGTAATAAATACATTTATTCGTCCACATATCATGCTCTAGGGAGGCAATCCCCAGAGTAGTCAACAGCAGTAACAGTAAGTGATAAGTTTTCATTACAGCATTACTAAAAACAGTTGATCTTGGTTCCATATATGAGAAATGATTCTATCTCAAATCATTATCTAGCTGATCTTCTCACATATTGTGAGATATCTGTTCTGGTACACATTCACGTCTACAAAAACTACTTTTATCACCACCACCACAATTTCCATCACCACCACCAGCACCACTACCATCACAACCACCACCATTACCACCTTCACCACTGCCACTACCATTACCACTACCGCAACCACTACTGCTACCGCTATCGATACCACTACTGTTATTAATACTACTACCACTACTATTACTACTGCTGTTACCACTATTACTTCCACTGCTAATACTGTAATGGATTCCGGTCTGTTACCACGGACATCCACTAGTCTCGAGTATTGTACCTCTCTCCAGAGGGGACACTAGTAGTAATATATGAGCAGATCTCTCTACCAAGTGTGTTTTTTGTGGATTTGATTTCGGGTGATGCAATGGGTTAGGGTGTTGAATTGATTCGCCGAGTTAATATTGTATTTCATTTGAGGGGCATTTGAGTGGCATTTGAGTGGCATTTAAGTGGCATTTGAGTTTTGATTATTTTTTTACTTAATTTGAACTTATATGGCATTTAAGTTTTTGATAATTTTTTTACTCAATTTGAATTCATATGGCAGCTAGATTTTGAATGTATGGCATTTAACTAACTCATAGGGCATCTAGATTTTGAATGTATGGCATTCAAGTTTTGATAATTTTTTGTAATTCCGACTCATATGATATCTTGAGAGAGAGAGGAGAGAGGAGATATATCTACATTGAATAAATACATTGATTAAAAATGAAACAATATGTGAATATATACATTTATTGCGTAATAAGTAGGGAAAATCTCATATAATATAGCTAGAGTCAGTAAATATTAAATAATACAAAACACTACAACTTGTAATGACAATCAATGCATAAGCTTTTACTAAAAAAAAAATATCTTGAAAACCTTCAAACATGATCTCAAATGGAAAAAAATGAATGAAGTTAGATATTCATCTATTTGTATACATCTACAAAAAAAGAGGTATTTGGTAAAATATTGTTTCATTTCATCCAATTTTCATTAATTTTTTGCAATAAGAAACACCTCTAAATGGTTAAATTTTATCTATTTGTACATACTTACAAGAAAAACAGGCTATTTTGGTAAAATATTCTTTTATTTCATTCAATTTTCATTAATTTTTTTTGCAAAAAGAAATCATATTCTAAATGGTTAAATTTCATCTAAGTGTACAACTTTACAAAAAAACAAACTATTTGGTAAAATATTCTTTCATTTCATTAAATTTCCCCTCTAAATGGTTAAATTTCATCTATTTGTACAAATTTACAAAAAAGCAGGGTATTTGGTAAAATATTCTTTCATTTCATTAAATTTTTATTAATGTTTTTGCAAAAAGAAATCATCCTCTAAATGGTTAAATTTTATCTGTTTGTATATATTTACAAAAAAACAGGGTATTTGGTAAAATATTTTTTTATTCTATTCAATTTTCATTAATTTTTTCAATAATTGTTTAAATATACATTATTCATTATTTTCTTATTGTTAGGTAAACAATCTATCATACAAAATTAGTTTTTTGAGTGAGGGTTTTATCCCACATCTTCCTTTTGAATTTTTTTAAAAATTTACCATTTTTTCAAAACAATCATTTATATATACAATTTCCATTATTTTTTTAAACAGAACAAACGCTATCTCTGAGAGGTTGGAGATATTGTGGTAGAAAACTTATGTCATGATGATGAGAAGGCTATGGATTTACCCATTCAAGAACAAATCATTTTCGATGGTAATTCCAATTCTGAAAACTAAATCAATGTAATTTGTTTTTCAAAATGCAATCATCAGAAAACTTCTGTCATGATGATGAGAAGGCTATGGATTTACCCATTCAAGAACAAACCATTTTCGATGGCTATTTCAATTCTGAAAACTAAATCAATGTAATTTGTTTTTCAAAATACAATCATCAGAAAACTTCTGTCATGATGATGAGGAGGCTATGGATTTACCCATTCAAGAACAATCCATTTTCGATGGCAACTTCAATTCTGAAAACTAAATCAATGTAATTTTTTATTCTTTGTCTCCCATGAAATTGTTCAAAAGAATTAGAACTGAAGTATGTGGTATTACGTAATCATTTTTTTTTACAAAAAAAACATCAAAATCGACAAATTACTCCTCTAGATAGTTAAAATTTACAATATTTGAGAATTAATCGTAATAGAAACATTAAGTCTACTTGCTAAAAAAGAATTTGAGTGTTAAATTTGACTAATTGATTCAATGATATTATATGGATCTTTTTAAAAATAAACATTTCAATGGATATACCATATTTAGTCTTTGACACTCTTAAAACCATTTTACAGTAAATTTCACCAACATTATTTTAGAAATTTTTAGTATATATTTTTATAAGAAAAATGTGGTATTTGGTAAAATATTCTTTTATTCCATTCAATTTTCATTAATTTTTTTGAGCGAGGGTTTTATCCTACAGCATCCTTTTAAATTTTTTATGTTTGAAAACAGGGTTTTATTACATAGCTTTTTTTTTTTTTTTTTTCAACTTTTTTAAAAAAATAATCATTAAAATATATAGTTTTCAATATTTTTTAAAAAATATATATATATAGCTTTTCTTTTCAACCTTTTAGAAACTAATCATTATTTTTTAAAAAAATCATTAAAAATTACCAAGTTACTCCTCTAGATGATTAAAATTTACACTATTTGGGAAATAATTGCAAAAGAAATACCATATTTAGTTTTTGACTGTTTTAAAACTGTTTTACAGTAGATTTTGCGTAATACCAGCGATATTATAGAGATTTTCACTTTATATTTACAAAAAATTTGGTATTTGGGAAAATATTCTTTTATTCCATTCAATTTTTATTAATTTTTTGAGTGAGAATTTTATCCTACACCTTCTTTTTTTTAAATTTTTTTATGTTTCAAAACAGGGTTTTATTACATACCTTTTTTTAAACTTTTTTAAAAACTTTTAACTTATTTAAAAAACAATCCTTAAAATATATAATTTTTGATATTTTTTTAAAAACCGTCAAAAATCGCCAAATTACTCCTCTAGATGAATAAAATTTACAGTATCAGGAAAATAATTGTAATAGAAAATACCATATCTAGTTTTTACATTCATAAAACTGTTTTACAGTAAATTTTGTGTAATACAAACTACTATAGCTTACGATATCAATGGTTACAATGCATTTTTCTTGAACAATATCTTCTTTGATGTTCTGGTGATATATTATTAGTCTCAGGGAGGAATTCCTGTATTCCGTATTCTTTTTGATCCAATAATGAACTAAAATACAAAAGTTATTCATTATATAAATAAATTTTACCAAATTTGAATTTTACTCTTAGCTACATTAGATAGTTTACATTATATATAACAGGAAAATAACTCACTGAGTTACATCATTCAGCTCATTATTTTTTTAGGGAGCGAGTCCTTTATTCTGCGTTCTTTTTACGATATAATGGACTAAAATAAAAAGTGATGTATTAGCATAGTATGATTAAAAATTAAGGTAAAATAATTATAAACTTTTGTTATTTTTTCAACTTCTATGTAAAAAAAATACACTGATTACACACGAAAAAGTCCTTTTTTTCATCTGAATATATATATATATAATTTAAAAATGTTTTACAACAAACACTCATGAATTGTCCATTTATGTGATAAAACGTGTTATTTACGTGAGAAATTAAGCATTTTTGTAAAATAATTATAACCTTTTGTGATTTTTTCAACTTCTATGTAAAAAAAATACACTGATTACACAAAAAAGTCCTTTTTTAGTCCGAAATGTATATAATTTAAAAATGTTTTACAAAAAATGTTCATGAGTTGATCATTTACGTGAGAAATTAAGCATTTTTTGTAAAATAATTATAAAACTTTTGTTATTTTTTCAAATTCTATGTAAAAAATACACTGATTACACACGAAAAAGTCCTTTTTCGATCCGAAATGTATATAATTTAAAAATGTTTTACAAAAAATGTTCATGAGTTGATCATTTGCGTGAGAAATTAAACATTTTTGTAAAATAATTATAACCTTTTGTTATTTTTTCAACTTCTATGTAAAAAATACACTGATTACACAAAAAAGTCCTTTTTTTAATCCGAAATATATATAATTTAAAAATGTTTTACAAGAAATGTTCATGAGTTGATCATTTATGTGCGAAATTAAGCATTTTTTGTAAAATAATTATAACCTTTTGTTATTTTTTCAACTTTTATGTAAAAAAAAATACACTGATGACACAAAAAAATCCTTTTTTAATCTGAAATATATATAATTTAAAAATGTTTTACAAAAATGTTTTACAAAAAATGTTCACAAGTTGATCATTTACGTGATAAATCGTTTTACTGTTGTTATTTACGTGAGAAAGAGAAATTAAGAGGTTTTTCATTGTAAGAATACACAAAATTTTCACAAATCAACTTTTTTAAATTATGGTAAAAATTAATAAAACTTACCTATAGTGATATGAATCCCTTGAGTTATAGATTAGCTTCTCGAGAGTTTGTTCTCCACAGTGTTCTTTTTCAGCATCATCGAAGTGGTTGAGAAAATTCTCAGATTTTGGATTATCAGTCAGTTCCGAGGCTTGGACGAAGGCTTGATGAGCTGCGAGTACACTGATGTTGTAGAAAATTGAATTGTTCGCGTTTCGACTCAGTCCCTTGAACAGAATAACTCCAAATCTTTCCGATGTCACAGCAAAAGCTATTTGATGAGGAATGCGCATATCTCCGATCAGTAATTCTTCATCTACAACACTTCTGTATTGAACTAGAAGAGTCTCTTCATTCGCATTCCATCGCCTGTCAGATTTTGTTATCACTTCAGGGTTTTGGAAACATATAACACTATCTGTTGGGAAATCCTGAAGATGAGCTACCTCGAAATAAGCATTGATTTGTCTCATACTTTTCTCTGGTAATACATCAAACGCATTCTTCCACCTCAGAGTAGATCCTGTTTCTGTAGCGGCACGAAAAATTGCTTTTCCAGTCTTTTCAACACCCATGTAGATCAAAACCAAAGGTCTTATTTGCGAAGCTTCATCAACAAGTAATCCTGCTGCTAATGGAATAGTGTTCTTCACTCTAACTATCTTTCCATCCTTTTTATAGTTGTAGATGATGGTGCAGTTCGTTTCATCATGGAACTCGACGGTTAACACCTGCATAACTGTAGGTATTGGTAAATCTTCAACTTTGACTATGTTTTCAATGTTTCTTCTGGAAGCTGGAGATAGAGTACTTAACAGAGAGGCGCTTTTGATGATGAGAGTTGCCAGAGTATTCTGACTGGCTCTTTGAAAGGGAATCGTAGTGCATTGAAGAAGTACATTGTCATCAATCACCTTCCTGTCTTGTGAAGGTTTTGGTTCTTTATTCTTCAGCTGGCTGGCATGTTGAACAGGAATCTTAGTACTTTGAAAAAGTACATTTCTATCAACCCCCTTCCTGTCTTGTGAATGTTTTGGTTCTTCATTCTTCAGTTGTTTTGTATTGACTTGTGTCGACATTCTAAAAGATAAAGTAAAAATCCTTGTTATGATTTTTTGATTTCTTTTTCAAACCAATTTGAAGATATATATATACATATATATTATATATATATGTATATTTACTCAATATCATACTGCTGTTAGTATCTAAATCGATAAAAAATTAAATTTATACTCAATAGTACATCAAGTTTACTTACCTCAAAACAGAAAGTCCTTCTAGCAGTTGTAGTAGATGATGTTGTAGTAGATCTTGCTCCTTCAGTTGCTAATGTTGAAGTGACTGCTTTCTGTGTGAAAACAGTGCTTCTTATATAGCTGAAATCCTCCCATTTATCATAAGGTTAAATTAATGAAACATTGTTTTTACGGAAGAACACCAATGCTTTCGCGGGAATAAAAAAATTATTTTCACGCGAATACAAACCAATGTTTTCGCGGGAATAATTAATATATTTTCACGCGAATGGAAACCGTTGCTTTCGCGGGAATAAAAATTTTATTTTCACGCGAATACAAACCAATGCTTTCGCGGAAATAAACAATATATTTTCACGCGAATGGAAACCGTTGCTTTTGCAGAAATAAACATTTTATTTTCACGCGATACAAGCCAATACTTTCGCGGGAATAAATAATTTATTTTCACGCGAATGCAAACCGTTGCTTTCGCGGGAATAAAAATTTAATTTTCACGCGAATACAAACCAATGCTTTCGCGGGAATAAAAATTTTATTTTCACGCGAATAGAAACCAATGCTTTCGCGGGAATAAAACATTTATTTTCACGCGTTTAGCTATATAAGAGACAAGGGTTTCAGACAGAGAGCATCCAGTTCAACAACAGTGAGCGAAGGAGCAACATCTACTACATCTTCCATTGCAACTACTAAGAGTTCTCTCTTCATAAAGGTAAGACTAAAACTACAATTATTTCTGCTAGCTAACACAAATATCTGAAGGCTTTATGACATATCTATCTTTAAATTGATTATAAAGAATTGAACCAATTTTTTTTGTTTTTTCAGAATGAATACTCAAGACGTAGGAAGCCAACCATTGTATATAAAGTCGGAATCTCAGCCTGATGAAAAGGTAAGAATTAATAAAAAATACTATTTAACACCTGTTGAAAAACCTTTAATTATTTTAGTTATCTAATTATCGCTTGTATTTTAGAACAATACAACAACAAACCCAATCTACTTAAAGGACTTCCTTCCAGAAATGTATCATAACTATGTGATAAATAATGATGTTGTTGAAGAAAAAGCTGTAGAACGTTTGACATTCCAAGTTATAATATTCTGTATAACTCAACACATAATGAGTATGGGGATGTGTTGTAAGAAACATGATGTATCTACAGAACTTTTTGATGACATTATAAAAAACGGTTTCGAAACCGTTTTGTCAATGGTGGAAGTCGTCAATATTAATGATTTTTTAAAAGAAGTTGAAAGAAGTGTTTGGAATCAAATAATTTTCAAAAAACTATATAACATGAAGTGGAACAAAAAAGCTTTTTATAAATTCAGAAAACATATTTATAATTATGTCCAAATAGATAAAGGTCTATCCTCTTCTGTAGGTATTTTAGAACTAATGTTAGAAACGTTTCATACATATTTATGAAAATTTTTTAGTTGTTTTTTTATTATTTCACAATATTTTGTTCAACCTATTATATTTTATTTCTTACCAATTGAGATGTTAAAAGCAGTATGATATTAAGTAAATACATATATATATATATATATTTGAACGCATCCTTTGTTGTCTGTATCCACATCCCAATAGTTTAATAAGCACATTCTCAATCTATCATAACTCTATGGTCTTAACTGCTTTTGTCATAAATACATATATATATATATATATATATATATATATATATATATATATATATATATATATATATATATATATATATATATATATATATATATATATATATATATATATATATATATATATATATATATATATATATATATATATATATATATATATGTATATATATATATATATATATATATATATATATATATATATATATATATATATATATAAGATACTCTAGCTTTTGTCATAAATTCATATATATATACTAAAAGGTAAAATAGTAAAAGATGTTTCATGTGCTAGAAAAAAAGGGATGGAAAAAGAAAATAATTCTAGGCACAATCATCAGGTCGGCTCTCAGCTGTGCCCCAGTCATACTCATACTTTTACTTATATATATATATATATATATATATATATATATATATATATATATATATATATATATATATATGTAAGATACTCTAACTAATAAATACACTCTTAGCCACTCATGCAAATATTACCCTTTTATTTTTAGAATGTTATGGATGATCTTTCTGAAGAGCTCCTTTGCACAGATCCATATCCAACAGAAAATAAAATGAAAAACAGCAAAACAACTCCTAAGAGAAAGAAAACTGCTCCAAAAAAGCGAGTAGTGAGGAAACGAAAAAAAATAGTGAGAAAACAAACTACTTCCGTTGATAAGAAAACAATGGAGAGTGGAGCTATAGCTCATTTAACAGTTGAATATCTCAACGAAAGGAGAGCTAGGGAATTAGAAAAGTCTAAAGGTTCTCAAGTGATTGACTCACCAAAAGTTCCTGTTTGCAAAACATTTGAAGATCTTCCTATCCCAAGCATTATGCTTGTGACTGGTGTGATACATCCATCAAGTAAGGAGAAGTGTAGATATTCTCAAGTTCGCTACCATGATCCTTCAGATATAAATGAACTCGAACCCAAAATACTTTTCTGTCCAGTTGAAATAGCTAAAAACTTCAACCCCCCTCAACCCCCCTCTACCTTCTACCCCCCTCTACCCCCCTCCGTTTAACGTTGTATATTTGGGTAGAAAGGGAAAACCGAAAAATAAAAGTGTACTTTGGTATGATGTCAAACGTGTTACCAGACATCCTCTAAGCAATAAGGAAGCTGAAGAGGAATCACTATATTTGAGTACATTGACTAAAGGTCAGCTCAAACGCTTCTTGAACATCAAGACCCTCAATAGTTTCCAACCCGGTGCTATTTTCCCTTACCGAGATGTTGTTGATAGATTCGTTCCTCATCGATTTAAAGGAGGGCAGTCGAATGTAATTTGTATCCGTTATACCATTGAACAATGTGGAGAAACGCTGATGAAGACGCTTGCCATACCAGACAAATATGCTTCAGAAGCTAACCAACATGCTCAAGGTGTGATGATCTACAGAGGAAAAAAAACCCACGGAAAATTTAAGACGGAATACGATCTTTCATTTTGCTCTTCATACAGACTCGGTCAAATTTATTGGAGACAATATTGTGATCAAGCAAAGCACAACAAAGCGATATTAGAAATTGATGATGATGATGATCTTGAAGATTTTCTACGTGGAGATTTTGATGATTTTGAGACAGGATATGTTGCTGAAAAAAAGGATGAGACACATGATAAAACTCGGTGAGTTTTTCTTTTCTATTTAATAAATTCTAATCATTGTAAATAATACTTCAACTCAATTTAGATGTAGTTGTAGTTATTTTTACCCCAAATAAGTTTTTGTTTTAGCAATGGATAGTCTCTAATTCAAAAAAACAAGTTGGACAATGTGACTTGGTGAGCTATTTCCCTTTTCTATATAATGTAAACTATCCAATGTAACTAAAGCTATAATTCAAATTCATGTAATTATTTTAAATTTTTGTTTAATCATTCTATACTAATACATAACTTTTTTATTTTAGTTCATTACAAATTCAAAAGCATATAGAACAGAAGTCTCCCTTCTTAAGATATAACATCAGTACATCAAAGACATCATTGTAAAGAAAAATACTATGTATTAATTGTTATTACTTAGTATTTACTGACTCTAGCTATAATGGGGTGTAAAGGAAAAGACTATGCATTGATTATCATTACAAGACCTAGTGCTTTGTATTACTTAGTCTTTACTGACTCTAGCTATATTATATGGGAAGATTTACCCCTACTTATTATGTAATAAATGTATATAATTATATATTGATTCATTTTTAATCAATGTATTTATTCAAGCTAGATATAACTCCTCTCTCCTCTCTCTCAAGATGCTATATGAGTTCGAGTTATGTAAAAAAATTATCAAAAACTTAAATGCCATACATTCAAAATCTATATGCCATATAAGTTCAAATTAAGTAAAAAAATAATCAAAACTCAAATGCCACTTAAATGCCACTCAAATGCCACTCAAATGCCCCTCAAATGAAATACAATATAAGCTCGGCGAATTCATTCAACGCCGTAACCCATTGCATCACCCCGGATTTTGACCCCACAAAAAAACACTTGGTAGGGAGATCTGCTCATATATTACTACTGACACTGTGCTGAGCGACAGTGACAACTGTGCAGGGTAACCGAATTACCCGGTAAGGCAAGAGCCCATGGCTCAAAGTCAAACAAACAGTACAGCGTAGTGTTTGTATAAGTGGCTATATTCTCTATGATAGCCCTGAGGGTAATTATTCCTCTAGGGTTGGCAATATAAGAGTGAATGCCATGGCAACATAGGAATGAATGCAATGAATATATGAGATGTCTCTCCTTTTATAGGAGAGCTCACAGGTGTCAAACATATAACAATAATAGTACATGAAGTGATTAGACCAATGTAAATGTTCATATAAATAGTCAACCAATCAGGTAATCAATAGAAAGTAAATAAGGGAGGTGCCAAGTGGCTAAGGGCGGAGTCATATCTCCTGCTGGCCAATCAGGCTGTCCTATAAGGTTCCAAGGCTCCAGTTAGCTTGTGGTCCTGGTTACCGCGGATGTTATGGTAGATAGCTTTGGCTCCTGGCTTGGTGGTAAGTCCTGGCTAATTTCTAAGTTCCTCAGCTGTGGCAGCCATCTTGTACCGGCCCTGTGTCAGCATACCGGCCCTGCAGAGGTCACTACCGACCCTGTAGAGGTCACTACCGGCCCTGTGTACTGTACTACCGGCACAGTATGGCTTTGCTACCGGCACAGCATCATACCGATGGCTGTAGGCGCATTGCCAGCGCATAGAGTGGAGAAGTGGTGTAGCGAACGCCCTGTTCACTATTATCTTTCACCAAAATCTACCACATACCTCTCTTCATTAAAGTCACTGCCTGGCTTTAATAATAACACATCGAGAATAATATGTGTGTGTGGGGGTAACACCTGTACCCTGATTAGATACTCTTACTCTTACTGTTATATGATTTTATGCTAATTATTTCCTGTCAGTTACCTATAAAATGGCTGGCATTGTTCAGATTTTTTGCATTTATTTTCATGTCTCGCCACAATAACCCTAGTGGATTGTCACCCTAGGACTTCGGTTGTTGAGAAATAAAGCCAGTATTCAAACTTCACGCTGTGTTGTTTGTGTGAGCCATAGGCTCTGTCTATGCCGGATAATTCGGTTGCATTACATAGTAGTCACTCGAGAATAGTGTATATATAATATATATAACATATATAATATATATATAATAGAATAGTGGATATCCGTGGAAACCAGACCGGAGTCCATTACAATAGTGTGTCAGAGTCAGCTGAGATTGAAGTATTTTGTGTTGGTTGGCAATTTTAGGCAGCTGGAGAGAGCTGCAGGCAATTGTTGGATATAAAGTAAACACAGAAGGTGTTCAGGTAAGTACGAGCAAAGAAGATCAGAGTAGAAGGAAGATTACATCTGAATTGGCAAACCAATACGATTTCATTATTGGATCACATTCATGTTTCAGCTCCTTGTAATGAAGGTGCTTCACAAACAAATGCAGTAGTGCAAAATGTGTGAAAAATGTGCGTGAACATTTTTATTTACTACATTTCCGTATTCATGACAAGTTGGAGATACTGCTGGCGATAAAGGACATTCCTGTTGGAAATACGATTGTAGATGAGTTTGTCGTGAGACTTGTCGAGAAATATTTTTCGCTCTCTGAAAGCGAAAAGTTGGCGATAAGTCGAATTCAAGATGTTTATTGCAATTGGAAACGCTAATGTCACCAAAAGCGATAAAAGCAGGCATGTGTAATAAAACAGGAATTGTAACCCCATGGCATCGTTAGCTTGTGTCTGTGTTTATAATTAACTAACGATGATCATTTGTAGTTTATCATGCCGTTATTTATATAACAATACAACTGATTTGAAACGAACGATTATTGCAGTAATGAGAAACAAATTGTGGTATTTTTTTTTAGTAAAAATTTTTCTTGGATCGTTTTTCATTATTTTTTATTACTAACTAATAATAAATAATATAATTTATTGAATCATAGCTAACGTGCTACTAAAATCCTTTGTCACCACACAGCTTCCCTAGCTAGCCAACGACTCTCTGATATTTTTTCATATATCTATTCCACAATATAAGAAAATAATAATAAAAACAGCCTGCAACGCTAGTCGGCTAAATGCACTTAACAGCACACTGACTGCAACTGCCTCTGTGGGCGTGGTTTAGCCAACGGCAATAAACTTTGAGTCATGGAAATATATGCCCTTGTCGCCAAGTAGTTGTGGTAGCAAACCACAGAGATTTGGCGATATTTTGTCATGATATGGAAACATAGTATATGTGTACCTGATAGCTTCCTTGGTGGTTTCCAGAAAACTGTAAACGTAATCATTGAGGCGTGACTCATTCTTTGCCATCACGTTGTCAAACATAACATGTACTTCAAAGTTGTACTTCTCTTTATGCATCTTGCCTTTGTCGCCTCCACAGCTTGTGATCAGCTTGTTGTAGTTTGCTATTTTGGCGTGATCTTCGTCCAGCCTAAAATATTATATAAATTTGATTACAGCGTGTTTTGCAACATGCGCAAGTAACAAAAACAATGGGCAACAATCAAATTAATAGTTCGTGTTAAACATCGTACAGTATATAACTGTATTGTGGTTGTTCCTTTTCTCGTGAACTGAGACAATGTAGGCCGATAGTACAGCTGGAGATTAGCTTCCATCATGCTACTGTAAAGGATTTTGTCAATCACTTCACTGACAGCTACTAAAGGAGTGTACCGAGTCAGCAATCTAACTAATACTGGCTATAGAGCTCTAATAGCTTAGTAGTGATGGCTCCTTTGACTGCTATCTGTATAGATGGATAGCTCCGTGTTCTACCGTGTGCAGATCAACTAGTAATTTTTTTCAAACTTTTAGCAAGACTGTGAACTTATTCGCAGAATGGGTTTTTATTCAGGGTTTGATGGTGAAGACTTTTTATTAGGGAGTAGCCTTGGGGACATTGGTTTATACTGTTCCAATCTCTATTTGTTCCAAGCTCCATCTGGATGCCTTTGTGCACCTTACTGGAGGTGGTTACGACAGCAAACACCTTTCATATCTGAGGCAGTAAAGCCTTGTTCTGTGGGGTGGGTCTAGGATATGATGGAAAGCCACATGAATAATGCTCAACCTTTTTGCCTCTGCTGCATTGGAGGGAAGGTTCTTCAAATGTTAGAATGGTAAATGAGGTAGGAGTGGGCGGTAACAGTGGGAGCGTATTAGCTGTATAAGAACTAAAAATTAAAACCGATCCTAGTTTCCAAAAGTGATAAAAAAGTATCTTGATACAACATATATTTATTCTCAGTAACTTTATCCGACTAAAAAAAGCGCAACTCAAAGCGTGAGCAAAAGCAACTTGGAAATTTGATTTTCATTACAAATCAATGACTTGTCTTTTTCAAATTTATAGATCATTTCAATTCTTATACACCAAGTCTATCAATGTTACTAGTATTATCATTGTTTTACAATACACAGTCTTCATATTGCATTATGACGATACATTCCTATAGTTTGTTCAAGTTTTTCAACACAAATGAGTGAATCCATTTACAGGCTTTCTACTCCGACTATACTACTTGAGCACTCTGATTCTATTTCAAATGTTTAGATTTGCATACGTTCCACTAGGATTGTTTTTCTCTATGTCTGTAATACATATGTACCCACCTAAGGATGGATTTGAGCATCTGAAGCATCTCCTCCTTATTTTCTTGCCACAAGGTAGCGCACAAGTATATCATGGGTATGATTTTACTCCCAGAATTTCCGTTTTCTTCGCTACCTTCTCTTTGATTATCCCTCTCTTCATATGTTGCTTTGCGACAACAACTCAAAAACTGTAGCCTAGTTTGAGTTATTGCACGACAGTATGACAGAAACTGTTCCAGATTTATGCTGCAGTAGATTGGACTCACAAACAGCCTACAAACAACATTTGAATCATCAATGATAACTGTTCCGCTAGAGTCTTTTGCTTCTTTCGGCTACTATGTACTGTGGGAGATTTTTGTGATTAAGCTGACCATAACCCCACTTTCTTCCACCCCTTGCCCCAAATCCTCCCCCCCCCCACACCTCTTTCGCAGCCTCCTAGCATAACTTTTATATGGACCCGGGATCCCGCGCTTTATGTTATATATAAGTTCCACTGGGTTAAGAGAGTCAGCTATACCGGGTCTATACCGGATCTATTTTAACTCTGTATCCATCATTTAAAAGATCGAAGGCCTATCTCGGGCCAGTATCTTGACCCAGTTAGCAGGAGACATCAGGAAGTGGTAGCCTGAGGACCAAAAGGCCAGCTACCCACCTATAGATGAAAGAGAGAGAGAGCCTAGATTGCAGAGGAACTAAAGTTAAGGAAATCGACCCACCTAATATGGAGAGCTAGCTTCCCCTTACCTGTGATTGGATGTAGCATTGCCTCAGAAAGATGGACCATCTGCAGACTATGTGATTGGTAGTTTATTTTTGTACTGTATTGTTTTATGTAACTGCATTGGGGTATCGTTTGTCTTGTTTTGTGTAATTGGCTCACCCTCTATAAAAGGAGCTGCTGTGCTGTGTGTAGACAGAAGTCATTTGACTGTGGTGCCATACACTTGTTATATTGCTAAATAGATTGCCGTAATAAAGTGTTTTTACCCTAGCATTTGTGTGGGTTGTCTGGGGCATGAACCCTGTGGAGTTGCTAACGTCTGCACTCTGAATGGACCCCGTGTGTGTGGAGAGGTAGTAGAGTGTGCACAAGGGGTGCACACGGAGAGTTAGCCGTTGTGTCTATAGTAGAGAGTGGAATTCTACTGCATTGGTAGCAGCGGTGGGATACCGGTGAACAAAAGGACATGACGAAGAGAAGAAGAAGGAAGACAAAAGCTATACATTGCCAGCAATTTCCTGGTTACTTGTCCCCCCCCCCCCCCTTTCCCAGAATATGTAGAGTGCCAGCCGTTTCCCTGTATCTTGTCTCCCCCATCTCAGAAGCTATACAGTGCCAGCCAATTCCCTTTATCCGGTCCCCATTTCCCAGAAGCTATATGGTGCTAGCCATTTCCATGTATCCTGTTTCCCCCTTTCCCAGAAGCCATCGTGTGCCAGTACACCCCTGTATACTGGTGCTCTCTGTCAGAACCATCATTCCAGACCATGTAATTTTGCCATTGATCAAATATGGCGACCTAAAGAGCTAGGAGCATTGGCAGAAACGCCATTGGAGCCAAACCTACTGTAGGGCTTGACCAACGTACACACGCACTGCAGTAGCTAGCACAACCCCCTCCTTGAAGCCCTGCTTAGACAACTTTCAGAGTCCTCATACTAGAGGGTGGTAATCTACTATGGCATTGCAGTATTATGGTACTATTGTGGGAGAATTTGCTGGCGAGTCGAGCTCACTAAATGAGACAGCTGTAGCTGACCATAATCGCTAGTGAAGAATTACACAAAGATTACCAGTTGTCTCCCCCAAACAGTATCAAGAGTAGACAATTCTAGACAATTTGAACAAATTATATCAGGGGTCAAAGGTCGGACAGGAGTCCGCCCCTATTCTTGTTAAAGACCGATAAGACAGTGAACAAGCGCTATGCTTAAGTGACTTACTATTTGTTTCATTATTATCATGTAACCTGATTGGTTCTGTATTATATTGTATATACCATATTTTTGTATAAATATGAGGGACTGAGCCAGAGAGCTCAGTTTTATTCCTTGCAATAAAGCTCAAACTTCAAGACTAGTCTTGTTGGTGCCCTATATAGGGAGTTGCAGATTCACAGATAGACAAGCAGATTAGCAATTGTGGCCAAGTAGCAGCAAAAAGCACTACATTGGTGGCAGCGGTGGGATATTGCATACAATACCCACAAGGTCACAACTGCTCAAAGAGACAACCACGCTACCAATCTAACCATTACGGAGAAGCTGCTCAACTAAGAGCAGAAATTCAAGCATGGCTACCAGGAGAGCAAGAAATGCAGCTGCCCAGCTAACTGCTCAGACAGCTGCACAGCAAGCAGAAGAGCCAGCTGCTCAGACAGCTACACAGCAAGCAGCCCAGCCGGTTGCTCAAACAGCTACACAGCAAGCAGTAGAGCCAGCTGCTCAGAGAGCTACACAACAAGCCATTCAACCGGCACAGCAAGCTGCTCAGCCAGGCGTACAGCCTGCAATACAGCAAGCTGCTCAACCAGTCACACAGCCAGCTGCTCAGATAGCTGCACAGATAGCTACACAGCAAGCCATTCAACCGGCACAGCAAGCTGCTCAACCAGGCATACAGCCTGCAATACAGCACGCTGCTCAACCAGGCATACAGCCTGCAATACAGCAAGCTGTTCAACCAGCTAATCAACCAGTCATTCAACCGGCACAGCAAGCTAATCAACCAGTCATACAGCCTGCAATACAGCAAGCTGCTCAACCAGTCATACAGCCAGCTGTTCAACCAGCTAATCAACAAGCCATTCAACCGGCACAGCAAGCTGCTCAACCAGGCATACAGCCTGCAATACAGCAAGCTGCTCAACCAGGCATACAGCCTGCAATACAGCAAGCTGTTCAACCAGCTAATAGGCCAGCAGCAGCATAGCAAAAAGTTGTCAAGTCGTGGAGAAAAGTAGATGGACAAATAATTTTTACAAAATCTTGAAATATAATTTATTTTGATTGAGAATTTACTACCCTACCTTGACTAATTGGTCATGGTTGATTTTCATTTTAGTGAAAAAATAAATTAGCTGCAGAACAACAATTTTGCACGAGCAGCCATGCCTAATAATTGGATCAGCCAATCATAATTGTGTATTAGCATTGTTAGCCAATAGCGGCTAGCTTCCTGTACAGTGAAGCTAGTAGAGCACGATATGGATTCAGAAAATGGGGATTCTTCTTGCATAATTCATTTTACTGGAAGTAATTCAAGTAAGCAAGAGGAACAAACTCTTACCAAGCATCAGCTAAGAACAGTGCTTATCAGGGCTGATCAATGGACACATGTAATTAAGGAGCCAGAACACTCTATAGCTTTGTCAGTACTTGAAAAAAATAGTAGTAGTTTGCTGTCAGCTGCTGCAGATGATGATGATGATGAAAATGTGCATGAGACAGGCTCCACAGCAAGAACATTAACATTTTTCAAAGCTCACATTAGCTGTTATTTAAGGTTTGCCAGCTTGACAAAGCTTCAAAGAGCCCAGAAACAAAAAAGAAAAGTAAGTTGTGATATTTTATTAGACTATAAAATAATAATAATAATATTATTATTATTATTATTATTATCTGTATTGCTGTACTGTGATTCTGTAAGTTTTAGTTTATCATTATTATTATTTTATATGCTTGGAAAGAAATTATTTTTCGCAAACAATAGATTTTGTTTACATGTTCACCTACTTTATTAACTGCGTTGTTGTGGTTCCTGCTCTCGTTTCTTGGCTTAATTATGTGGGGCAAGGCTATTTTCTTACTAGATGATAATTGTTAATAATTTTTTGATTAATATGACAATGTATATTATAATACTTCATCATATCACATGATTTATTTAAAAATGAAACTAATTTTTTTTTACAAACAATAGATTTTGTTCACTTACTTTCTTAATTAAGTTGTGTTGTTTTTGGCTCAATTAACTTCTTAGCTTTATGTAACACAAGGTGTAGCCATTTATTTAATTATTAATTTTACTCATACATATATATGGGATGGCCAAAATGTTTGACAGTGCAACATTGAAAAACATTTTTATGTTTTGTTAGGTAAAAGATGAGTACTTATTACTGTTTAGTTAATAAAACTGTCTCGGAATATTTTTTTTTCAGTTTTCATAACTCATCGAAAATTTTTTGTAGTCACGGCTGATAGAAGATTGAATCAATTTTGATTGGGCCAAAATGCTGGCTGTTACATAGATATATATATATATACCAGAGTATGACTGAGAAAAATATTAATAATTATGCAGTGGTGCATAGAAAATAAAAATAATCAAATAAATAATTATTATTATTACAGTGTGACCTGAGGATTGTGTTTTCAAAATTTTCTTCAAAATTTTTTTTAAAACACATGAAACATTTTGTAGTCCACTAGTAGTTTTTTTCCATCTTTTCCTACCATACTCTTTTATTATTAGTGTATATTTATATATACATGTATAGCTATATCGTTATCGTCATTATAACTATATTTACAGTTACAGTTTCGAACTGTTAAAGATAAATGTTTCAGTTGTTTAATCCAACTTGATAGAGATGTTGTTGTTTTATTCCAACTCACTTTTTTTAGATAACTCATGAAGTTGAGACCTCTTCATATTTTGTGAGCAGCCCAAAAAAATTACGATCAGGAAGTGAAGTTCATCATGGTAGACAAGTGTTGCCAAAAGCCTGTGTTCTGTGCAACAGAGATAGATACAAAAAAAAGAAAAAGCAACCTCTGTTGAGGGCAGAAACCTTAGGTGCCGGTATGTATAAATTTTAGCCGCAGACAGTTTATTCTGAGCCCTTCTATTGAAACAAGAAAATCTCATTGTATAACATGACATGACACAAGTCATCCTACTCATCCAAACTTGTTTTAGTGATTTTAGTCAAGTTTTTACTAATTATATTTATATTTAACTTTTTTAGGTGGCTTAATGGGTGCGGCACAAGCAAAGCATGATACTGATCTGATGGCACTGTTTGAAAGTGGAGATCCAGTGGCAAGAGAAATGTGCTATCACAGAGATTGTCATCGTAACTATATTGCTGAAGTTTCTAATGCTAAGAGGTTGGTTGTTAAATTCATCCTTGATCTCAAGTTTTGATTTTTGTTAAAGCTATTTCATTTCTAAAGTCTTAACTATCTCTAATATCTAGTTCAATCTTACAGAAAACATCACAAGGAAAGTAAGTAAGGTGTGGTGTATTGATTATTTTTGCCATATGTCCTAACCGAAACACTTTTAACACTTGATAAGAAGCTGGTGTGTTGTGTCAACCTTTTCTCAGCTAACATAACTTCTTTCGTCTCACCTAGTCTCTAATTCTGCATTAACTTCTCATTTTTGCATGATAATTATGCTACTTACGGTTAGGGTTTGCTGGTATGCACATAGGCATAATATGGTTGATTGATATGTTCAAAAGTTAGATGTTAAAATTATTTGGTAAATTTTGGTTATTTTAAACGAACAGGCAATCTACAAAAACTCCAGCAAAAACCGAGACTTGGGTGAAATTTGTTGCGATGGTAAAAGAGAAGATTATGGTGAAGAAAGAGACATGTACAATAGCCAAGCTGCCAGAAGTATATATCCAAATGTGCAAAGATAAAGGAGAGAACCATAATCACAGGTATAGACAGTTGTCTGGTATTTTGGAAAGCAAACTGAGTCTGCCTAGAGTATCTTTAGTCAATCACCATCA
This sequence comes from Cryptosula pallasiana, assembly GCA_945261195.1. Lineage (NCBI taxonomy): Eukaryota > Metazoa > Bryozoa > Gymnolaemata > Cheilostomatida > Cryptosulidae > Cryptosula > Cryptosula pallasiana. The sequence continues at coordinate 25,719,503 of OX183130.1, forward strand.
AACGATCTGTTTGAGTGGCTTTGCAATTATTGTGAGGCTATTTTAATAACAATTTAATCATTTCTTTTAGTCGGCAATGGCTTCTCTACAACCTTAAGCGGCAATTTGCAGATCAAGTAACATTCCATCAACCCGCTGCAAGAAACCAAAGCTATATAGTTACTAGTAAGAATATTGAGCTTACTGACATTATTAGGGATACATCCATGCTACCCTCAAGGTCTCTGCTCTCTGACGTGGATACTGAGAGTTCATGTGATGAGGAACTGTATATATCTAGGACAACCACACCTGAATACTCCCTCAATCAAGCAGCGCTTGTTCTACGCAATGTTATCTCAGATACCGCGTCGTATGAAATACCATGGCCGCCATCAGCCGAAGACTTGGGAGTTGACCAGTGCATGAAATATGTGCACCCTATGCTTTTCAACTTTCTTAGTATAATGCTGGACAACAGTGAAGTGGTGACTGATTGGTCTCAGTATTGTGATGTGCCAGAGGCAGTTCGACTAAAAATCTTAAACATTGCCCAAGACTTGGTGTACCTCAGCATGAGAGGAGCAACTTTAACACCTAAATCTATATTGCTCGGTATTGCAATACGACACCTAACAGGATCAAAGGAGATGGTTCAACTTATTAGTAGACTCGGGTATGCCACCAGCTATGACACTGTCACCAGATTAGAAACTGCTCTGGCATTAAAGCAATCTCAAACTGACGCTGCTGAATTACCACCGGGCTTTCTTAAAAGGGCACCAACAGTTTTAGTTTTCGACAATATTGATTTCAAAGAAGAAACGCTAAGCGGGCATGGAACTACCCATCACACAAACTCAATTATGATTCAGTTGAGACCAGTCAATAACCATCCTGAAAAACTCACTGATCACAACATTCCAAGAAATCAACGATCTTTTTCATTACAATCCTGTGATATTCCAGAGTACTATCTGTCATCTAAAAAAGGACCATCGTCTACTTCTCCCACAGAAAGAGGAGTGGGGAGCCATCTCTTGGAAGCAATAAAACTCGATTTACTCTATATCAGCAAGAAAGCAGTAGCACAATCTGACATGCTGTTACCGGGATGGACAGCTTACAACATCCAAAATTCTGAACCACTACCATGCTCTCAAGTCCATTACATGCCTGTGATAGAGGCTTCTCCCACACAACTGAGTACTGTCAATCATATATTGGAGACTTCCATGAAGGTTCTTGAGAATTTAGAATGCGAATCATTGATGGTGGTTTTTGATCAGGCTATATACAGCAAGGCACAACAGATACGTTGGTGCAAACCAGAGCTTCAGTCAAAATTAGTTATACGACTCGGTGAATTCCACACAGCAATGTGCTTCCTCGGTGCAATTGGCAAGCGTTTCGCGATGTCTGGACTCGAAGATATTTTGATTGAAAGTGAAGTTGTGGCTCCAGGTTCACTGAATGGTGTTATGAACGGTCATATGTACAACCGAAGCATCCCTTGCCATAAACTAATGTTTGAAGCTTTATCACGTCTCCAGTTTGCCTCTTTCTTATCTTCTCTTACTGATGCAGAATCTACACAAATTGTCACTTCCATCAACTCCTGCAATGATGATAGCTTGCCTGGTGAAATTCAGACCATGTTTTTCAACTATATTAGAGCCTCATGTTCCTCTAACTCGACATTTTCTTTCTGGAAAAGTTACCAGGATATGGTCTTGACACTTTTGTCATTCATACGAGCAACTCGTACCAGCAACTGGGAGCTCCATATCAGTGCCCTTGAGGATATGTTACCATGGATGTTTGCTTATGATCGTACCAACTATGCCAGGTTTGTGCATTGACAACCAAAAATGAACTGCAAAATTAAAATATTGTGCGCTTTGCACAATATTTATAAAACTGGATGTTGCTTTAAATCAATGACTTTTTGCAGTAGTTATTTGATTATGTTAGTTATTTCTGTGTTCATGTGAATTTATTTTAGATATGGTACTGCATACTGGCTGGAGATGTCTGCACTAAAAGACACTCACCCTTGGTTATATAGACAGATACAAGAAACCCCTGGATGTTGGACTGTACAGCGTCAGAGCAAAACCGGTTTTTCGGGCTTAGCTGCGGACCAGGCTATTGAAGTAACAATCAACAGGGAATCCAAGACAACTGGTGGTATTAAGGGCATCACAATGAAAAGAGGTACGTAAAATGTATTAAATTTTTTGGTAGATAATGGGCAACAGTAATGAAAAGAGTTGTGGTCATGCGATGATATGAACATTAACTTGCTCCTAAAATTGAATCGTAATTGTAGAACATTTTACAAAGTTTTTGTTACCGATTAGGTTTTGCTTATCCATGGATATTACTGTTACTTTGAATTGTAGCGGCAGTGCAAAGATGGGTATTATCTCAACCAGCTAAAGCTAAAATATCTGCTCTCTGCAGGGAAATGGCTGGACTGAATACTGACTTTCGCATCCACAAAGAAACAGATGAAACCAGGTTAGAAAAACGCTATTGTTTTATGTCAAACTTGATTGTTGGAACTGAGACCAATCAGATGTAGATCACAACACATTGCTAAATTCTTCGTAGAATGAAAAAAGATGAGGAATGCATTCAAAGGTTGATGGAAACTGTGCAGTCAATGATAAACCCGTGGGAGTACCCTCATAGTAGTCTTGTGTCTCTCAGTTCTGGAGCTGTGGCATCCGACGAACTCTCCACAGACATACTACAGGCTCAATCAACTGGTAAAGAGCAACTGCATCAGTTTATCAACACTCGTCTCAAAGATGTTTCTACAAGTGAAAGGATTTTTGACCCCCTGAAGTTGATGAAACTTAAAACTTTTGGGTCTAAAGCATCTGTAAATTCATGCAAAAGCTCACAGAAACATGTTCTGTCCGAGCGATCAATGTTTGCCAGAATGATTTTAGCTGCCAAGGCTCGAAACATTGACATGAAACAAGTTATGTCCTACTCCTTGTCAGAAGTTCCTGCTTGTTTTGCAAGTGCCGACCTTAATGGCCTGAGTAAAACAAACAAAGCAGCTTTGCTCCACAACCTTGAAAGTCAATGCTTTCCTGTCAGCCTTGATCAGATCAATTCAGAAATAGGTGAATCTGCTGTCATGGTTGATGCCATGGCCATCTTGCACGCAATATCAGCAACCCAGCTACCTAGATCATTTGGTGAGCTCGCTGATTTAGTTCTCAACAAAATTATTGCAATTGCTTCAAAATTTAAGGCTAGCCGGGTGGACTTTGTCGGAGACAGCTATGCACAGCTATCTATAAAGAATGTGGAGCGTGTCAGACGAACAGCTAATGCCATGCAAAACATCGAAATATATGGCCCAGGCCAGAAACTCCCCAAACAATGGAAAAAATTCATGGCGTCTTCAGAGAACAAAACAAGTTTACAGAAGTTTGTTGTGGAACAGTGGAAGAAAACTGCTGGTAAATGCAGCATAAATATATACACAGCAGTGAGCTGTGAGACACATCAATTTTCTTGGCATGCTCAACAATTACCAGATGTTACACTTGTTGAAGAGCTCTCATCTAACCACGAGGAAGCCGATACTAGGCTCATCCTACATGCTAGTCATGCATCCAGCACTTACAAAACTGTAATTGTTTGCTCTCCTGACACAGATGTCGCTATTATAGGTTTGTCATTCGTGGAAAAATTGAATGCGCGTCTACTTTTCTCTACTGGAACTGGCAACAGACGACGTGTATTGGACCTTAGCGCAATCTCAAAAAGTCTAGGAAGAGACATCAGTAAAGCGCTGATTGGTTTTCATGCTTTTACAGGCTGTGACACAATTTCATCATTCACCGGTAAAGGAAAACGCTTTTGTCTTAAAATACTGAAGACTTCAGGCTCCTTCATCTCTGCATTTAAAACAGTGGGAACAGATTTCAGTATGACAGACCAGCTGCTGCAAGATGTTGAAGCCTTTGTTTGTGCACTATACAGTTGCCCTCAAGAAACCTCTGTTAACTCTGCTAGGTATTCACTCTTTTGTTCCACAACGTCGCTAGAGAGGTCCCTTCCTCCAAACAAAGACGCTTTGCGTCAACATCTATTGCGTGCAAACTACCAGGCAGCCATATGGAGAAGAAGTTTAATACCCAATATGCTGATTCCTTCACCTGAAGATAATGGCTGGATTAACAATGGCAAATCTCTGTCATTTCTATGGTTAACCGGTACACCAGCACCACCAGATATCTTGAAACTGAAGAACTGCTCTTGTAAAACAGGATGTAATGGCGCTCGATGTTCATGTAACAGGAATAAGCTCCCTTGCACTGAGCTCTGTGGCTGCCTCGAATGCGAGAACCGGAGTGAAACGGTTGACACTCTATCCAACGACAGTAATTGTGATGCAGACTCTGACACTGACATAGAATAAAGTTCCTCTCTTGAAAGTTGCAATAGCTAACTTGTGTATTTTCCAGTAACTTGATTATTAAACTATTTTGAAGCAAATTTATGTCAGTAAAAAAGAACAAAGAAAACAATTGATTTTGTTTGGGTTAGCTAATATAGCATAGCAAATGATATAGTGTTGTTGTCAAATATACCCCAAACTAGGGAGTTACAAGAAATGAACATCAGCTTTTAGATCTGTAATGTATCTTACCTAATAACCAACAGCTTTGTTCAGAAATTCTTTTATTCGGTACAGACTTCAGGAATACATAAAAGCGCTGCTTAATAATGGTGAAATCTCTAAATAGCATTAATCCACCATTTTTACCCTACAGGAAGTATTTCGGAGCATGGAAATCCGATCGTTTCAAGTTTTTCAGCAAAATTAAGTTTTAGTGCTAAACAGTAGATACGCGCTGAAGGTGACCTCTAAGCTTAGGTAGGGGAACATATTTAGAATCTATGCATAAAGTTACCCCATCTAACACTGTTTTTTCCTGTCCATCAAATTTTTTCCACAAAAAAAAATTCTAGACCACTTTTTAGCAGGCTGCTGCTGGCCTATAATCAACCAGTCATACAGCCTGCAATACAGCAAGCTGCTCAACCAGTCATACAGCCAGCTGTTCAACCAGCTAATCAACAAGCTATTCAACCGAAACAGCAAGCTGCTCAACCAGGCATACAGCCTGCAATACTGCAAGCTGCTCAACCAGTCATACGGCCAGCTGTTCAACTCGCAGCACGACCAGCTAGCGACCCGATTCAACTGTTGACCCAAGCGCTGCAAGGCGCCACTCAACACCATGCTGCGCAGACTGCTTTTAAAGTACCGAAGTTTGAAGGGTTAGGGGAAGTGGAATATTTTATTGCACGTTTCACAGAAGTTGCCGATGCCAATGACTGGGGACACAACACCACACTCCTGCATTTAAGAGAGGCTCTCAGAGGAGACGCTCTGGAGTGTGGCAAGCCTAATAATGTACAGAGAGTATTCACTGCTCTTAGGGCCCGTTTTGGCCTCACGGCCAGAGAAGCACTAGCCAAGCTGTCCAGCATGCGTCGGTCACACAAAACAACCTTACAAGAACACGCCAACGAGGTGCAATGCCTCGTGAATGTGGCATAAGATGATTTGCCACCCCGTCAGGTGGAAAGGATGGTGCTAGATACTTTTTCTAGCACTCCGAGAAATGCTGCCCTACAACTCCACCTCCTCGCAGTTCAACCACAAACCGTAGAGGGTGCAGTCAGAAGCGGCAGTGAATACTTACAGATCAAGTCATTCCCAGAAGAACGACCCAACAGGGTTTGTATGGTGGACGGTGAGGAAGAAGAAGGGGGTGAGCTACAAACCGCTCAACCAACCTCACCCCCAGTTTCTCAAGTCAAAGAATGTATGGAACAAAACATGTTGATGACGATAATGAAGACTGTACAAGGATTGTTGGAGGAGATCAAAACACAGAAACACACTCCACCTGCTCCCCAGACAGACGAGGAGGAACTGGTCCCACCAAGTTGCTGGGGCTGTGGGAAGCAAGGACACTACCGCAGTGGCTGCCCCTCCAAGCCATGGAGCGGTAAGCCCAAGCAGACCAACAAACAGCCGGGAAACGGAAAAGGCCCTGTGCAGTAACTCCAACTGCTAGCCAACCACGAGCAACCCGGAGATATGGCAAGACAATTCAGCGCTTGGACCAACACAATCCTGTAGATGGTCAACCTACAACGCTGACAACACCAGTGGCCACCCAACCTCACCGGGAAGTACCTACTTCCAACCGGTTCGCAGCGTTACAAGAGGCATACGAACTAGAGGCAAGCCCAGAGCTATGTGACCAACCACACGAGCATATACAGTCGGCAAAGCCTGCTACCTCAACTGAACTGCGTACCCAACTCAAGCAAAGCTCCAAACAAACAACTCCTAAAGAACAACCAGCCGGTATAATGGAAGAACCCCTTGAACGCCCCTATACGGCTAGCTACTTTCTGCCGGGCAAGTTGGAAGGGAAAGCAATCTCTATCCTAGTATATACAGGCTGTACTACTATTTTGTTGTCTCAACACACCTTTCGGCGACTTTCATCTGCCACTAGGCAAACCTTGCAAGAGAGTGACACGCACGGACTCATGGCCGACGGCTCCCACATCCCCTTTTACGGCACAATTTGGCTTCCTCTCAGGCTCAGAGATGTCAAGACTGAAGTTACATTTGTAGTTAGCCACACAAGTGAGGATGCAATTGTCGGGATGCCTTTCCTACAGTCACACCAGTGTCAGCTCAAATTCGATGAAGCTGTAATTGTTCTGGATGGGCAGGAACTTGCATGTACTGATAAGCATGGCAGAATGATGGTCAGTCAAGTGCTAGTACTCAGGGATGCCCAACTCCCACCATGCTCAGAAGCCATGCTGCGGTGCAAACTGAACAACTCGAACCACCCTCCACTGGGGTTGATAGAGGGGCGGACGGATGGACCACCTTTTGCAGCTAGCTTAAACCATCCAGACGAGCAGGGCAGAATTCTAGTATGATGTCTGAACCCCACGGACCAACCTGTACAATTAAGGGCAGGAAAAAAGGTAGGGAAGTACCGGGCTGTCTCGCCAGATGAATGCATGGATAAACATCCACCAGCCAAAAGAGCACCCTTGCGTGGCACGGCAGTACTCGCCCACCCGGTGCCAGAACACTTGCAAGAAGTCTATGATGCAGCATTGCCGAACTGCAAGGATCGGGAAGAAGCCCAACAGCTAGCACAACTGTTGGGACAATATCAAACAGTTTTCAGCAAAGGAGAACAAGACATGGGTCGCACAGACCTTGTAGCTCACAGCATCCCCTTACTGCCAGGCACCAAGCCCATAAGACAACCCCCACATCGCCTGGGGCCTCAAAAAGAAGAGGAGGCAGAAAGACAGGTGGCCCAGTTATTGAAGAGAGGTTTGATCAAACCAGCCTCAAGGGCTTGGAGCTCGCCAGGGGTGCTGGTGAAGAAAAAAGATGGAAGCTGGAGATTTTGTATTGATTACAGAAAGCTGAATGCCGTAACCCACGTGGATGCATACCCACTGCCTCGGATCGACGAGAGTTTAGATGCACTCTCAGGTAGTAAATATTTTACTACACTGGACCTGGTCAGTGGCTACTGGCAGGTGCCGCAAGACGAAGATGCCAGAGAGAAGTCCTCTTTTGCCACCAGAACCGGACTGTGGCGATGGAAAGTGCTGCCTTTTGGGCTGACCTCAGCTCCTGCCACATTCCAACGCCTTATGGAAAAGGTGCTGCACGGACTCCATTGGCAAACGCTTCTATACCTGGACGACATTATTGTCTTTGCTCCAGACTTTCAGACCCATCTACACAGACTGGCGGAGGTGCTACAACGACTCCAACATGCCGGCTTGAAACTCAAGCCGGAGAAGTGTGAGCTGTTACAGTCACAAGTCAAATACCTAGGCCATGTCGTCAGTGAGAAAGGGGTAGCCACCGACCCAGCTGAAGTGGAAGCAGTTAAAGGCTGGAGACCTCCGAAGGACCTAAAAGGCCTTCAAGCATTCCTTGGAACTGTAGGCTATTATAGACAGTTTATTCCCGACTTCGCTACGGTCGCCAAACCACTAACCAGGTTAACCAGCAAGGAAGCCAATTGGGAGTGGGACACTGACCAACAGAGAGCGTTCCAGCAACTCAAACATAGCCTGCTTACAGCACCCATTCTGGGCTACCCAGAGGCCAAGGGAACCTACATCTTGGACACTGATGCAAGTCAAGATGGCCTGGGAGCAGTGTTATCGCAAGAGCAAGGAGGACGAGAGCGAGTTATCTCGTACTACAGCAAAACGTTGGGTCCAGCCGAACGCAATTACTGCGTCACAAGGAGGAAATTGCTTGCTGTTGTTAAAGCTGTTAAGCATTATCGCCCATACCTGTACGGGCAGAAATTCAGACTGCGCACTGACCATGCCTCACTCTTGTGGCTGTGTCGAAAAAAGGAGCCAACCAGCCAGGTGGCTCGCTGGCTAGAGATCTTGTCAGAGTTCACCTACACTCTGGAGCACAGGAGTGGATCGCAGCACGGCAATGCAGACGGCCTCAGCAGGCGTTGTGCTACTGATTGCCGACAGTGCACCCACATCCAAAATAGAGATGGTGGACCTACCAAGGCAGAAGTAGCTAAGGAGGCAGGGGTAAACTTTCCATTGACAGGAACACCCCTATTCAGCACCACCACTGATGGAACCCTGGTCGCAGCTGTGAGCAGAAGCAATGCGGCACCAGCTGACAAAGACCTGGCTAAAGCACAAAAGGAGGGCAACCATCCCACAGCAGTTATCTATGCAGCCGTAGAGAATGGGACCCTGCTGACTAAGGAGCAACTGGAGTTGGGTTGTCGGGAGCTCAGACAGTTGAGCGCACGTCAACCATCACTCCGCATAAAGGCTGATGGGGTGTTGGAAGTTCATATTGTGGTTGGCAATAGAGCCCGTTGGTGTCCCATCTGCCCACCCAGCCTTCGAGGAACTGTGATGTGGCAGACCCACTCACTAGCCCATTCAGGCATCAAAAAGACCACCAAACGACTACAGTTGATCTGGTACTGGCCAGGAATGAATGCAGATGTGCGCCGGTTGGTTGCAAGCTGTGAAGTTTGCCAGCGTGCAAAAAGTGGTGGCACGAAGCCCAACCCTGCCAGACAGCGAATGTATGCTGGTCGCCCCTGGCAAAAGCTGGCTGTCGATCTGGTTGGGCCCCTGCCTGAAACCGACAGAGGAAATGTGTGGATACTAGTGCTCACAGACCATTTTACCCGATGGGAGGATGCACTAGCTATTCCTGATACAACTACGCCAGTGGTGGCTGCGGCTCTCGATGAGAGAATATTTTGTTATTTTGGCATCCCTGAAAAAATCCACACAGACCAGGGTGCACAATTCGAGTCAGGTCTGATGAAAGAGCTGTGCACCCTGTGGAATGTTGAAAAGACCCGAACAACACCCTATCACCCCCAAGCCAATGGAGTGGTCGAGAGAAATAATCAAGTGCTTGATGACTCCCTACGTTCTCTGTTACTAACAAGGAGGCCTGAAGAATGGGACTTCAACTCATGAGATCATTCAGGGCTACTTCCCATTCAGTGACGAATGAAACACCCAACTACCTAATGTTGGGAAGAGAACTCAGACTCCCGGACCAAATTGATTACCATCCACCACTTACCGACCATATGCCGGTACACCAATATGCGCAGAACTTGAAAGAACGTCTAGAGTCAGTACATGACACGTTAAGAGAGACGCAGAGACAAATCAGGAATGAAGAGGGGGAGAAGCCAACCCTTTTTGCTACAGGAGACCAAGTCTGGCTCGAAAACAAAAGGAGGCGCAAGGGTGAAAATCCCAAGCTACAGCCAAAGTTTGTGGGCCCATTTACGGTGGAAGAAGTATATTCCAACCACACCTACTTGATCACACGCCATGGGCAGTCATCAATACAGAATGGATCACGCTTGAAGCCATACAAGAGCTGCCCAGATCCCAGGGGGCGGGCTCCTGCTGCCGTAGAACCCAACAGGCGTCCCAACATGAGAGGAGCGGTAGCCCGGCGCCCCAAAGCAGCCCATTCGGCTAAACCAGCAGAGCCTACCCCTCCTGCTGAATTATTGGCACCGGCACCCCAGCTAACAGAACCAATAATGGACAATCCTTCCCTGCCGGGAGAGGAAGTCACCACCAACTTCCCCTGCAAACTATATGAAAGTAGACCAAATATTCTACCAGCTATAAGTGAAAACGGTGCAGCAAGCGCTACACCCCTCCTGGATACACCACTGGCAGTCCAAGGGCATTGCCCTGTTGCAGGTGAAGAAGAAAGGGGATTGCCCAAGAGAAATACAGGACCACCCATAAGATATGGCCAGGCCGTTTGCCATCAAGTAGAGAGGCACTCTCATGACAATGATGCAAGGTCACAATGGCAGACCGCGAGAAAACACAACTCACAAGAGAGAAAATTTATGCTAGCCAGAGAACCACTGGGAGGAGCGCAGCCATTCTTGGTGTCAAATGAACCCACAAGAGCCACTCATTCACCCAAAATACAACCTGAGACCAGAAGAAAAACTGGCGAAACTTTCCAGAATTCAAAAATGCTTCCAGTAGGTCATGCTAGACAGACGATGAGTCAACAGTTTGCAGACTGGTGTGCAGTAGTGAGCAAGTTCACTTGTACACAGCAGCCTGAGGTAACCACACCTAATCCAACTGCTCTTCTAACTACAAACAACATGGCTACAAACTACTCTAAGAAGAGTTCATCTGAGGTAGATGAAGAGGCGCTCCTACAGGAGAATCTAGACAGTTTCGACCCTATCCTACCAAAAGAGGAAGAAGCGTTGTTATCCACACCTGTGAAAGGTGCACCTAAAGGGGGACAAGCGGAGATGGTTGATCAAGAACGACCATCTAATGTTGCAGAAAACCGCACTGAAAGCAGAAGAGAAAAGAGTAAGGCTAATGGTGGTGAGTGTGACTATTATAGTAATTGGGTGATAGCCAATAGGAGTAGCAACGACCCACTGGCTCTTAAGAGCAGGGTGCCCTCACCCACCTTCTTTGAGGAATTTCCTCCGCTTCCTACGGAGAGAGCTGCAGTAAAAAATGACAACAAAAACGCTATTGAAAGTAAAACTTTATATAGCCAATGCCATCTAAGGTTCCAGAACCCCCCGGGCCGGGCAGGAGTTGCCCCGGACCGGGCAGGGGCTGCCCCGGGTCGGGGGCACCCAACGGAGCCACCTAGCTTGTGTATACCTGCCCAAAGACTTACAAGAGGGTCTAAAAACCATACCATCAGAGTACCAATGGAACCACTGGTAGTGAGGGCTGTACAATCTTTATGTTGTAACACCACCTCTCTGAATGATGCGGATCTCATCCCAAGCTGGGATGAGAGATATCAGCCTTTAGGCTACACTGTTACACTGAGCGGAGGTGTAACAGAGGAAGAGGTAGCCGCTGCCAAAGCGGAAGCTGGTAAAATCCAGATAGAAATAGCCTTTTATAAGGAAAAAGCCACAGCTATACGTGGAAACTTGTTTTAAGTACAAGTACGGTATAATAAACACTGGTTGTTGTTCTTATACTTGATTTGTATACTATTCCAAATATAGAAAAGTTCGGTGGGGGAACCACCAGCAAATGCTATATTATTGTTATTAGAGCCCACAGCCTCTAATGGGGGAGAATTTGCTGGCGAGTCGAGCTCACTAAATGAGACAGCTGTAGCTGACCATAATCGCTAGTGAAGAATTACACAAAGATTACCAATTGTCTCCCCCAAACAGTATCAAGAGTAGACAATTCTAGACAATTTGAACAAATTATATCAGGGGTCAAAGGTCGGACAGGAGTCCGCCCCTATTCTTGTTAAAGACCAATAAGACAGTGAACAAGCGCTATGCTTAAGTGACTTACTATTTGTTTCATCATTATCATGTAACCTGATTGGTTCTGTATTATATTGTATATACCATATTTTTGTATAAATATGAGGGACTGAGCCAGAGAGCTCAGTTTTATTATTGCAATAAAGCTCAAACTTCAAGACTAGTCTTGTTGGTGCCCTATATAGGGAGTTGCAGATTCACAGATAGACAAGCAGATTAGCAGTTGTGGCCAAGTAGCAGCAAAAAGCACTACACTATGTGGGGGTAACATTTTAAATGTGAGGATTAGATTAGATTATGTCGGTAAATATAATTGTTGGATGCTCAGCTAAAATGTTGTCAAAGTTTTGGCTACCATTGTGCTGTGGGGATGCATGTCTTCCTGTGATATTATGTTAGTTCTACTGTCTGTGACTACTTTTTAGTAGAAATTATGCTAAATTTTGATGTGAAGTGTTTGTAGAAACCCTTATATACTCTTGGAGCCACCAGAGATCTGCATATAAGAGGAGCTGTCATACTACCCAAGCACTAAGAGACAGTGCGGGGCCCATAGAAAGCTACAGGGCAGGTAGCTCAAGCTGCAGGTATGGTAATGACCCCTGCAGGGCCGGTAATGTGCCGGTATGCAACCTTCCGGGCCGGCACTAGATAGCTGCCTTAGCAGATGTACCCAGGAGCCTGAGAGGATCCCCTAGTCAGTTACCGGAAGTACCCTTCTCTAGAGGAGAATCACCATGGATCGCTGGCTAGGTATAGCCCTAGGACTGTAGAGAGATTACCATTGGACAATGGAGAAAGCACTGCTTCTCTTAGGCTACTTGGCACTTTATATATTTAATCAATTGCTGCAATCTCATTTGTTGCCAATTTACATATGTATTTGCATTGGTTCATTTACTTCCTGTGTATGTTTTATTGAACAGTTGCACAACTTATGCTTATAACTTCCAATAATTCAGCCTATATAAAGGCAGGCTGAGCTGTTATTCCTTGCATCCATTAATTGAATTGCCATCACTCTTGCTACCCTAGAAGTTGGTATTACGAATCATCAATCAAAGCTGTGTAGTTTTTCTGAGCTATGGGCTATGTGTTTTTCAGCTAATTTGACAGTAACTGATGCCAATGTCAATACCAGCAGTATCCCTTCTGGACAGAAACATAACAATCGAGATTAGTGGCATTTTATGGTAACCAGACTGAAATCCATTACAATAATGGCAGCAGTGAGATGAATGGTACCTTCTCGTGCTGTCTCTTTTGTGCTACCATTTGGCAATGCAGATGAACTGCAGGCCAGCTATATTTGAGAATGCATCTGCAAGGTGTAGAACTGACGCTGCTGCAGTATCCCCGAGACTCAAGAACTGCTAGAGCCACTGGAATTGCTGATCCCAGCCCAGGACCGAGTTTTTCTGATTATTAAATGGATTGGAGTTGAGTCCCTTCCCCATCAGTAAAGCAATGGCCAACCAGAGAGCAAGCTATTCAGGAGCTCTATGATTGCCGGTAGAGCACCTGCTGTTAACCAGAACACGCAATGATGGACAGGCTAATGGAGGCATTGTAAGCCATGCTGTGACCCAACTCGGGCAATGTAACAGCCGCTTTCAAGATGCCTCAGTTTGAAAGCGAGGGTAATGTTGAATATTTTATCACCAGATTTACTGAAGTGGCTGAAATAAATGAATGGGCTGAGAACATGGCCATGTTGCACTTACGTGATAATCTTAGGAAGATAAGCTCCCTGGAGTTTGTCACAAACAGATGGCAATGGGGCTGCAAGGCCCTGGTGACATATTAAGCATGTGTATATTGCTGTGGGAGAGGCTGAAGGCACACTATGTGTCAATTCCTGAATTTATAAAGTACAGTGGTACCATCTAGTTGGCTCGGTTGTTGGTGGTGTGTACTACAGTGAGTGTTTGGTGGATGACAGTCTATACCTAGCTAACGTGGAACGCCAAGAATAAGTCCGTATCCTGGAATGCTAGTAAACAGGCCAGGCTGGTGAAAAGGGTCAAAGTTCATATATTGTACATAGAGCCAAGTGGGGTATAAATCAGACCATTGGTTGCCTCCACGGGATTTACTGGCCTTAACGAAACAAGATAATTGTTATAGACTGGATCACCAGTTCGTTGGTGGGAAAGTTACTCAAGCCTGGATTGCACCCACAAGATGTCGGAGGCCGAATGGCCGAATAGTGCAAGTGGTACTACATAGTAGAGCATTGGAATGTGACAAACCTCCTCACCTGCAGGGTATCTCTGCTACATAAAGAGCACATTTTGGTCTGACAACAAGGGAAGTTATGCTCAGCAGCCTACGCAGACAGCACAAACTGCCATTCCATCAGCATAATGATGGGGTAGAGTTGCTGGCACATATTGCATGTGTTGATCTCTCTCATAGACCGATGCAGAGGATAATGTGGGACATGTTCAGTACCATAATTGGTAACACTTCCCTGCAGAGGCGTTTTTTGGTCATGCAGCCCACTGATTTGGCAGATGCCGACAGAAACAGCAACAAATACTGGCAGACCAAAACACCATTCGAAGAGCAATATTAGGCTCAAGAATAATGGAAGAGAAAGATAAAAAAAGAGAAGCGGACAGGATCTGCTACCGTGAGTCAGTCGTCACATGACTCCCCCCCCCCCCCCCCCCCACCCCACTCCTCTCAGTGCCCTGTCCCTTGGTAACCGCCTTCCCTTTCTCTCCCCCCCCCCCCCCACCTTCCTGATTGGTAGATGAGTTTTCCATTTGCACCCCTTCCGAAACTCCCCAGATTCCTCAAGTCTATACTTCAAGACCTTTTCGTTTTTCTCTGTGCAAGTCTCAAGCCTCAATCCTTAACATGGACTACATCCTCTTGATAAAAACTGATAACATATAAAAGTTGCTAACTCTAGAGAGCACAACTCCTAATCAAACTGTTGTCAATAGAAATAGTGTAGTGTTTTACCTTTTTGCACTACCGCACAACGGCATCCACTCCCTTGACTTTAGCAACTAGTTCTGGGTCGGTGCCCCAGACTAAGCACACAGAGGTTCTACTAATAAATAATTTATTGTATTGGATCTACTTAGCAATATAACATGTTGATGTACAAAATACACAAAACTGCTGGTTCTCTCACAGTCAACAATTCCTTTTATAGAAGATAGCCAGCAAATCACAAATAATCATACAAGTTTACAGCAAATCATCATAAGCAATGCAACAACACAAACAATACTATTCAATCACAGGGGCATGCATGCACATGGCAGACAGCTGTGGGGTGCTTTCCCGCTCTTTCTTGGCCATGAAACTTTTCCACTCCTTATATGGTCTGCTGTCTTCCTAGTCTCTGGTCCTTTCCACTGGTTCAGCTCGGGTCTACACAATGGGTAGGTTTTTGGGCTCCCTGGGCCTCAGGCTTCCTTTAGCAGCCATTTTTCCCTGTTGACCCGGGGTACAGATCCGGGGTATCCAGTTTTGAGTTAGCTGTACTAGTAAATACATATACTCTGTGCTTTTTACAGCAAGCAAATAGAATTTGTTTAACGTTACTTCTGGTGTAATGTGTCTGGCTAATTGCCAATGCTTACTCGTGGTGCAGCGGTGCAGTGGCTTGGCAGCTGGTCATGGTTTAGTGATTTGAAAGTAGGTCAAGTGTTAAAAAGACCCGGAAATTGATGGTTCGGACCAAAACCAACGCTCTCTGCTTAGTACTAGCCACCCCTCCCTTAACTTAGTTGCATGGAAAGCTAAAGGAACTACCAAAAACCTTTACATGTACACAACAGACATACATAAGTACGTATATATGTGTTTTCTATAATTACAAGATGGAGAATAAAAAGACTGTCCGAGTAAGAGTCTTTCCACAATATAAAATGGCCGCACTAGAAGTCTAAAAACTGTGTTTAACTTTAAATTTTCTTTTAAAATTGGTCTTTGTGATGCTGTCAAAAGATTATAGAATAATTTCCTGCACTCACTTCTGTCGGTGCTCCAGTATTTTGTTTGTGGGTTGCCACAGATGTTTCGATATCCAAAGTTGAGAAAGCCAACACAGACTTGAGGCTAGTAAAATGTAGTGTGGAAAGGATGCAGTGGGCGGAGGAAGAAGAAGTTGAAACTGGATCAACTTCGGAGTCAAATTGGCAAATGACCATGTTAATACCCCGACTAGTAGAGTGTGGAGTGCAACAGGAGCCGCATAACAGATCTGTAACAATCAACAACCTGCACCCACATGCACATGTACAGCATACATAACAATACAATAACATACAAAACATTTCAATAACATACATAACACTACAATAACACACATAACACTACAATAACATACATAGCACTATAATAACATACATAACACTGCAATAACATACATAGCACTGCTATAACATACATATCACCGCAATAACATGCATAACGCTGCTATAACATTGTGAATACTAAAATAACATACAAGTAAATAAACCAAGTCATAAACAGGTAGTTTGATACGAAAGGTTCCGCCCCTTTTACATGTTAGGAGCTTAAAGCTGAGTTGAGAGAGGAGCTATGCCAACTATCGAGCATTCCCAAAGCTTGGTGCAGTTTCTGTTAATGCGAAGCTAGCACAACATGCAACTGTACAAAACTATGAACTGTTGGAGTCGTCCGCTCTTTCAATAACTACGTCTATGTCTTTTAGACAAAGTGCAGACTTTGGTAATTTGATAACAATAAGTATTATTATTATGATCATTAATAATAATTATTACTACAACAATGTAAAAAAAATGAACAAGTACTTTTTACATTATATCTGTAATGTATGTTAATGCTACGGCATCCATATAGTCGACATCAAAGATTATAAATATTATTAATAAATTTAATCGCTGCTTATGACCTTATGACCTTGCATGACCATGCTTTGTTGTTATTGTTGTTTTCACTGTTCAGCCTTGCTGTATTCAAATTTGAAATATCCATAAAACCATAAAATGGCTCTGATTTTATTCTGCAGAAAACAACAACTCTCACATTCAAGCAACTTTTTTTGGGAAACCAAAGCATGGAAAGAAATTATATTTTTTATTCGCGGACGCTGAAAAATTGGTCCCTTTGTTACTATCTTGACTTTCTACTACCTCAGCTGAAAGCGCCTGTTGAGTTGTAATATTATGGACAGAGTGAATACAGGAGGAGCTTTTCTAGCTTAACACTAAATAACAGGGTTATTTCTTTCAATTTTTTGCTCCAAGATTCAAAAACTCTGAAAATCACTCAAAACTGTAATTATTAGAATGGTTTTGAGTAATTCTCTAAGCAAGAATTTATACATACATCAATATTGCGCAATGTAATATTAATTCTTAGCTTGATTGTTGGTTTTTGCATAAAAAAATCCCAAGAGACGTTGTATTGAGCTCTGTTCGAAACTGTGGTAACCTTTAGTAACCTTTGCATTTATAAAAAAAATTAGGTGGTTAATTCGAAAGCATACAATTTCGTTAATCTCAGACTATGGCGCTAAGCTTTGTTAGATACAAAATTAATATCTCAATTGCTAGAGCCGTCAATCGTTACACCAACCACTCTCTGTTAAAAGAGGGACTGTGCTGTTGAAAGTAGCCTATCATATGGTGCAAGGGACAGAGAACTCTACCTATGGCTACATAGTAGCTAGTAGTAGATTTAAGTACCACGTACCTTCTGCATCATGAGTTGAGATGCCTTATAAGCAAAGAAGAAGGTGAGGGCAGGTGCTGCTATGAATGTTACAAGCACTGCGTATAGAGTTGGTGTACTCCATTCTATAGCAAGAGAATCACAGGATGTGGGATACATACACATAACACAGGATTATGTAACAATTTCTACAAGCCAAGGTTAGTAAAACATTTCAACTAAATGCTGCAACAATTCAATGCCTTTTGTAAGTAGGTTACCTGCTGTATTTCCTGTTAGAGTTTTCAGCGCAACGTCTGGTGCAGACAGGCCTCCTTCAACCCAAGCAAACGCCAAACCAATTGTTAGACCAATTTTCAATAAGGAAGGTAAAATATAATTCTGTAGATGCAGTTGTTTTTCTTGTTCCGACAATTTACAGGTGCAAGTGCACGTGCACCTACACTTTCTCGGACATTTGCACTCTTTTCGGCAATTGCAGGACTTTGAACATTCACAAGATTTTCTTGAAAAGCAGCCAGAGAGTTGTTGCTCTAGCCACAAATCAGACTCATTGGTGAGAGTCAAGTAACTCTTTATGTAGTTAAAGGAGATGAGTGTTATCGACACCGGCAGCTCCCATGATAGACCTAATAACAAAACAGTTTTGTAGAGCTGTGCACATCACATGCCCATACCATAGAGCCAGGAGTTGCTAGAGTTTCCATGTAATTGATTCTATTGGCTGAAAATATGAATAGACTGAGAACTTTTATCAATTTTGTAATAGGCCGCCCCAAACAAAAATTATTGCATTAGGTGCGAGGGATATTGTAGTGGATTTTACTGGACATAAACAGTGACCACTACTGCGCAGAGGTCCCCCTGATGGTGGTTACCACAGGCATACTCCCTTAGATGCAATAGACAAAGACCAGGTTCTGTTGTAACAAACATATTGCTCTGTTTGAGTGATTTATAGCAATAATTAATCATACCAGCATTGGGTATTTACTACTCCGACCCTGGGTAGCTATCCCGGGTCGGTACCAAGATGGCTGACTTAGCCTGAGAGATCCAATCTAGCTCCAGTACCTCCAGAGACCATCTCCAGGAGCTGGCTAACCTTAGATGTTGAGAAAGATGGACCAAAGGCTGGTAAAAGACTAAGGAACTACCGAAAGAGATATCAACCTATTACTGGACAAGCTAGACATAGCCTCCGCCCCCTACTTCTGGGCGCCAGTGTACTTCAACTTATTTATTATTACCCTATTGGACAATACTGTTTTCTATATATATGTACATATATATATATATATATATATATATATATATATATATATATATATATATATATATATATATATATATATATATATATAGATATATAAATAAGTAAAAGTATGACTGGGGCACAGGGTGTGCCCCAGTCGGCTCTCAACTGTTAAGAGCTGACCTGATGATTGTGCCTAGAATTATTTTCTTTTTCCATCTTTTTTTCTAGCACATGAAACAACTTGTAGTCAGCCAATAGTTTTAACATCTTTTACTATTTTACCTTTTAGTATATATATATATATATATATATATATATATATATATATATATATATATATATATATATATATATATATATATATATATATATATATATATATATATATATATATCAACTATGATGTACTACCACTTAGTACCGACTGTACCGAGTTCGGTATAGCGCTGAAACACTTGGCACGGCAGCCTGCCACACTAATAAAGTTCAGAGTTAAGGGTATATATAGATGTATTCGCCTACACAGAGCTAAGACACAGTAAATTGCTATACACAATACAATCGATTGCCAAGTCAACTTCATTGCGAGAGCGCGCAATCATACAGACACTCGCCAGCTATATTTATAGCGCAGGAAGTGCCAAAATATGTAAATGAGCAGTTAAACAATATAAACAGTTCATTGGTCACAAGTTAATCAAGTGTAAGAAAGATTTATAAGTAGAAATGACATGAGAAGCAGCCGCAGAGATAACTAGTAGTTAGTAGTTAGTAGCACAATTTAAACAATCCAATCACAGCGGGTAGTTACAGCTAACTGGGGAAAATTTCCTTTTCCATCTGATTCAGTGTAGATAACCTAGCCACAGCTAGTAGTGATGTCAACAAACTTGAGACCAAGCTCGCTAGCGCATTCCAGATGGCTCACTTCATAGTCAATAATAACTTATATCAAAATAGAATTAGTTAGAAGTGTCACTTATGGTGAGTGTATACTACTACTGCAGCAATAGAGGCCACGCTATGCAATCCTATTACAATATCATACACATACGACTGTATACATCACATCTCTATCATACTGTAATGGTTTTGCATAGGTCGATAGCCCATCAGCAGGCGGCAGTGGAAAAGAGAGTTTCTCTAAGCTAGTGTTAGTTTTGCTGGACCACACAGCAGGGTGTGTAAGTCTTGAGTAGTAGCAGCCAATGAGAGTGGGAGTATGCCAAGTTGGCAGGGAAGAGACAAGCTGGCCTTTGAAAACAGACAACAAGCTGGCACAGTGAGAGAAAGTTTATAAAACAACATGATGAGTCAAGCTGGTGCAACGGAAGGAGATGGACCATTACTTATTACTTTCATTTATTGATACACCGGCTTGTTTGTGACCAATTATATTACTCTATTTTCAACTCTTTCATCTGCATATTTTTTCAATAAATTTAGCTGTTGTTTGCATTGCTTGTTAGATAGGGCCAGGCACCTGCACATACCGTGATGTTCCGTATAGCTACTTGTGCATTAACTGTGAACCTAGCGAATATTGGTAAATACATTCATAGTGACATCTACAACTGATCTTGTTAGTCTGGCTGGATATTGTAATGGATTCCGGTCTGTTACCACGGACATCCACTAGTCTCGAGTATTCTACCTCTCTCCAGAGGGGACACTGTACTGACCGACAGTGACAACTGTATAGGGCAACCGAATTACCCGGTAAGGCAAGAGCCCATGGCTCAGACAAACAGTACCGAGTAGTGTTTGCTATAGTGGCTTTATTACAAAGCAGTCCTGAGGGTAATTATTCCTCTAGGTGGTTAGCAATATAAGAATACATGCTATGGCTCATTGTAATGAATGCACTAATTATCAGTAGGAGCTCTCCTTTTATAGGAGAGCTAAGGAACACAAAACATATAAGATACAATGCACAGGAAGTAATGCAACCAATGACATCAATTATATAAATACTTAACCAATCACAATGCAATGCAAGATAATACAAGGAGGTGCCAAGTGGCTAAAGGCGGAGTCTTTTCTCCCAACTGTCCAATGACATCTCCTACAGGGTCCACAGGCTGTATATAGAATCAGGTCCACTAAGTTGGTACTTTAGGGGTAGTCACTTCCTGTTTACGACCTTGACTAAGTTCCTGAACATCTTTACAGATCCTCGTCTAAGGCGGCCATCTTGTGCCGGCCCAGTACAGCTGTACCGGGTCGGTAGAGGTCACTACCGACCCTGCAGGGGTCAATACCGGCCCTGCTTACCATGCTACCGGCACAGTATGACTTCCTACCCAACAGCTATTAACCAAATGCTGTGGGCAGAAGCCTCGCGCATTGCTTCACAAGGTTCCTAGTGTAAACTACCCGTTTACCACTAGAGTGCACTGAAATCTACCACATACCTCTCTCCATTAAAGTCATAGCCTGGCTTTAATAACAAAATATCAAGAGCAGATATGTGTGGGGGTAACACCCGTACCCAGATTATATATTTGATTATATATAAAGTCAGGTACTATGCCATGAGATGACATAGCACCTCTCTCCAGAGAAGGTCGCCCTTGCAGGTGACCTCCCATAACCCAACTCCTCCTGGATCATAGGGGAAGCTAGTAATCAGCTCCTTTTCTTCCTCCACGGGAGAGCTTGATGCTTGTACCAATCGTATGGTAAGCATGGGCGTCACGTTCATTTGTGAGCGCGCGTCTACAGCAACATGGGCATTACCAGTTTTATGCAACATGTCAATGGGCTGCCTATAGTGCAGCGGGGCTTGCTGTACCATAGCGTCATGTATGGGTGCGAGCAGTGGCCCTGGAAGTTCTAGTGCTGGCAGAACGTTCCTTATCTCAACTTTAGGAGACCGCCGTTCCTTTTCTAAGGAAAGCCAGCGCCTTCTCTCCTCTTCCCACTGTACCGTGGGGGTGCAAGCAACATCCCGCGCCGGGGTGTGGTGCACTGTGCTGTGTGGCACTAAGGTTGGTGGTGAAGACGTCGTGGGACGTTCACCCTTAGCTGCCACCACAGGCTTTCTCTTTCGGTAAGCTCTACAAGGGTAACTACTGCCTTGTAACTTCTCAGTCTTCCCTGACTGAATCTCTGGAGGACCCCGGGCCGGTAGGGAGTCATCCCTGGCCGGCAGGCAGGCAGCATCAAGTGGTGAGCACTTAATCTCCCGCTCTTTCTTATCTACTGCCCTTATGAGGGTGTCAGCAGTCCCAACTTGTGGGAGAGCGCATACTCTACTGTCACCAGCGCATGGTGAGTCTAGAGGTACAGGTTTAGCATAGCCAGGTGGGCTGCCACTCCGTAGTGCTAACGGATCTCGTGGTGTGCAGTTCTCAAATAACCATTTTGAAAATGCTGCATTTAATTGCTCACCCTCTTTCTCTTTCTCTGCTAGCTTGACCTTCTCTACCTTGGTATACAGCTCTGCCGTTGGCATCGCTTCCAGTACTTCTGTGTCTGCACAGTTGGTTGACGGACAATTATCAAGGCCTGCATCCTGCAGCAAATCTGCCTTTTGGTCCTCAAGCTCTATGCATTGATCAGCCGCCATGGCTAGTTGGGGGATGGTCCTGTCACTGTCACTGCTAGGTACGAGTGGCTGGTCTGTGCTGCAGAGTTGCTTACAACTTTGTCTCACTCTGCCCGGCTTAACAGGAAGGGTTCGAGTACTGGGAGGTTTTGGCCACTTCTCCAACATCTTTAGACGGTCAGCTACAGTGATTCTGTTCACTGGAGGTTGTCGGGGAGCTCCTCGGGGTAGTTTACTTTTCTTTTTAGGGGTTGGTTGGCTGAAGGGTGGCTGCCTCTTTCCAGCCGTGGGGGTCTCCTCTCTCCATCGCATGGGTGTAGCCATTGGGGGGGAAAACACTGTTTTGCCTATAGCTCCTACAGCTGTTGTCCGATCCGGCTCAAATCTTCTGCCATCTACCTGCGGCGGGGGGCTCTTCTCAGCCTGGTACATTCCACCTGTAGTTCTCTCTACAGCGGGTGGTTGTGTGGGGACATCCTCTTCTTCAGGGGTGTAAGGGGGTTTCTCCGTCAGCTCTGCTTGCGCTAGATGGACACTATCACTAAGTGGCCGCCCGTGCTTGTCTGTGCAAGGTAACACATGTCCGTCAATGATGACATGGGAGTCTGAAAACCTTAGGGCACACTCGTGTAAGGTGAGAAACGGCATGCCGATTATGGCATCTTCATTGATGTCACTAATGACGAAGTTAACGCTCGTTCTCAGTTCACGAAGCTGCAAGTTTACTTGCAGGGTACCGTAACAGGGAATCCTAGACCCGTCAGCCGTGAGTCCATGTGCCTTGCTGCGTTGCAGCGTGTCTTTCACTGACTGTGGCAATTGCTGGTACAGATGCTTCGACAGCAAGTTGGTGGTGCAGCCTGTGTCAATCAACAGGGAGGCTGGTCTACCGGCTAACCTTCCAGCCAGGAAGTAGCTGGCCTGGTAAGGTCGCTCCAGCGGTGGCGCTGCCATTTGTGTGCTCCTGGGGGGTTGTCCACTCTTCTTCAGAGTTACAGGACTGTAAGGGGGTTGATGAGCAATCCGGCTACTGTCAGTCTGTGTTCTCCTGGGGGGTTGTCCACTCTTCTTCAGAGTTACAGGACTAATGGGGGCTTGTCGAGCTGTCCGGCTGTCCTCAGCGGGCGTCTGTGCTCTCTTGGGGGGTTGTCCACTCTTCTTCAGAGTTCCAGGACTGTACGGGGTGTCAGGAGTTGTCCAGCTGCAGTCAGCGGGTATTGACGCTCTCTTGGGGGGTTGTCCACTCTTCTTCAGAGTTCCAGGACTGTACGGGGCATCAGGAGTTGTTTGGCTTGTCCAGCTGTGGTTGGTTGCTGTCGGTTGTATCTTGGGAGGTTGTCCACTCTTCTTCAGAGTTCCAGGACTATAAGGGGTTGTGGGTGTGGTCCGGCTTGCCCAGCTGCAGTCAGCTGCCGGTGGCGCTACTGCGGGCGCCGGCCGTTTCCCGTCTGTCTGGGGTTGTTTGCAAAGTGAGCTGCGCGCTGAGTTCGGGGGCAGGTACTCATCATGTGACCTGGTTGTCCGCAGCCCCAGCAGCGTGTTGCAGGCTCTGCCTCCAACTGTGGAGCGGGAGCCGCCTGTCTTGCCGCTCTCAGCGACCGTAGCTCTTCTGTTAGTAGCTTTAGGCTGTCCATGACTGTTGTCATAGGATCCGGTATGGCAGGTGTAGGGGTGTGGTGTGTCTGCTGTACGGCAGTAGTGGTGGAGACACGTTGAGACGGGCCCTTGGCAACCGTCCTCATCCATTCCTCTTCCTCCTCGTCGGCATCCTCTTCCAACATCCGTACATGAGCCTGGCGCTCCTCAAACGGTGTCTTTATCTGCATATACTCGTTGCCGGCCCTGACTGCTTCAGCAATGTCAATGGGCTGCATGGCCAACAAGTGCCTTTGCAGGTAAGCATTTCCAACCGTGGTGCTGAAGATATCCAGCATCATCCTCTGCATGGGTCGGTGAGGTAGATCTGCATACGCAACGCGCACTAGGCGCTCTACTTCACTTGCATGCTCTTGGAGCGACGTCTTGTGTTGGCGGCGTAGGCTGGTCAGCCGGGACATAGCTTCCCTGGGTGTTAGCCCAAAACGTGCTCGTAGTGCAGCAAAGATACCCTGCAGTTGTGGAGGCTTTCCACAGTCCAATGCTTTACCTCGTAATGCATCCCTTAGGTATAACATGGCCGTGTTCTCTGGCCACTCATTCATTTCGGCTACCTCAATGAATCGGCTGATGAAGTACTCGACGTCTCCTTCGCCGTCGAACTTCGGAGCCTTTAGCCTAGCTGGTGCATTGTCTTGGTTGGGCCTCATCATAGCCGTCAATGCTTCGGTCAATCTATCAATGGCTGTAGCTTCTGGGTTGCCAGCGGGTGCTCGACCAGCGCTGCGTGCTCTCTGGGTGGCCATTCTTTGCAGATAGAGGAGTGATCTCAACTCAAATCTAAGAAATGGTCAGTACAACTGGATCCCGGGCCGGTATAGGTGAGATCCGGGTCAGTAGCTGTGTTTCCAGTGGCTCTAGCAGATCTAGGGGTTGGTCCAATGGATACTGTGGCAGTATCTGGCACTCCGTCGCTTGTAACAACCGTTACGAAACTTCTTGTACTGCTGCAGGGCGGAGCGAAGCTCTACGGGCCTACAGGCAGTAGTGTAGTGACACTGTAAATGGATACAGTGCCGGGGTCACTGTTACCAGCTGAGTAGCACTCCAAGCTGAATAACCTCTGGTAGCTGAGTCTGTATAGCGGATACACGACTCTCTCATTCTTCTGTACAGTGCCGGTATCTCTATGTCCAGGTCGGAGCGAACTCTACGAGCCTGTAGAAGATACGGTAGCGTCTGTACTGGACTGCTGTAAACGGAGCAAGCTCTACGGTTGATGCAGACAGCCTTTAGTAGTGGATACTGTGCCGGGATAGCTGCTGCAGTTCGGAGCGCACTCAAACGAACCTGCAGAGAAATCCGGTAGTATCTTGCGTCAATTGCTCTTCCGATCTACTACTTCGGTAGATCAATTTCTCCTCCTCTCTCCAGATCTACACCCGGTAGATCACTTTTCCTTCCTCAGTGGTAGCTGGCCTGCAGTGCATTCGCAGAGCCAGAGGGTAGCGTGAAAGAGCACAGCGTGGGAAGGTACCGTTTATCCCACCGCTGCCACCAATGTAATGGATTCCGGTCTGTTACCACGGACATCCACTAGTCTCGAGTATTCTACCTCTCTCCAGAGGGGACACTGTACTGACCGACAGTGACAACTGTATAGGGCAACCGAATTACCCGGTAAGGCAAGAGCCCATGGCTCAGACAAACAGTACCGAGTAGTGTTTGCTATAGTGGCTTTATTACAAAGCAGTCCTGAGGGTAATTATTCCTCTAGGTGGTTAGCAATATAAGAATACATGCTATGGCTCATTGTAATGAATGCACTGATTATCAGTAGGAGCTCTCCTTTTATAGGAGAGCTAAGGAACACAAAACATATAAGATACAATGCACAGGAAGTAATGCAACCAATGACATCAATTATATAAATACTTAACCAATCACAATGCAATGCAAGATAATACAAGGAGGTGCCAAGTGGCTAAAGGCGGAGTCTTTTCTCCCAACTGTCCAATGACATCTCCTACAGGGTCCACAGGCTGTATATAGAATCAGGTCCACTAAGTTGGTACTTTAGGGGTAGTCACTTCCTGTTTACGACCTTGACTAAGTTCCTGAACATCTTTACAGATCCTCGTCTAAGGCGGCCATCTTGTGCCGGCCCAGTACAGCTGTACCGGGTCGGTAGAGGTCACTACCGACCCTGCAGGGGTCAATACCGGCCCTGCTTACCATGCTACCGGCACAGTATGACTTCCTACCCAACAGCTATTAACCAAATGCTGTGGGCAGAAGCCTCGCGCATTGCTTCACAAGGTTCCTAGTGTAAACTACCCGTTTACCACTAGAGTGCACTGAAATCTACCACAATATCACACTGATAACAGCAGCTAACATCCTATTCAAGTTTCACTTCAGCACTGTCGAACAGTGGCTATAGTAGACAGCAGGGTGCCACTGTTTGCAATGGTAACTTTCTGGTAGTGTTCGGTTGAGGTTGGTGTGCAAGTCCTTTACATTGGTGGCAGCTGCGGGATTTTACAAACATCCAGAGACTACCGGCTTTCACTTACTCAAACTTACTCTAGAAGGCGCCTCTGATTATCTAGGAATGCCTCCAGTGGTGCTGGTATGACTAATGGAGTGATTAGTTGTCATCAAGTTCATTGGTAATAAGCCAATGTTACCATCCCGGCACTGGGTGCAATGGCACCGGGCAGCACTGATCGCTACAGGGCTAGTGTTGACCCCTGCAGGGCCAATACTGGGAACACAGGGCTAGTGTTGACCCCTGCAGGGCCAATACTGGGAACACAGGGCTAGTGTTGACCCCTGCAGGGCCAATACTGGGAACACAGGGCTGGAAAAAATGGCCACTTTGTCTGAGGACCACAATGATAATCTGAGAGTTGCAAAGGACTGTATCTTGCACCATGCTATCTCCAGATGATGAGATTGTTGGCCAAAGGCTTAAAAAACCTCCAAGACCTACCAAGAGATGGGAGAGATAGTACAAAATGCTCAGCCTATTGACTCCGCCCATTTACCAGTAGGCACCATATTGTTTTAACTATTGCATAGTTTGCTAGTATTTCTATTTTTTTATTCTTATTGGATGCAATCACTTCCTGTTCATACTATTGGCTGTACTGATAATCCTTGTGCGTAACATCAGTTGTATTTGTAAGTAGGTTATATGCTTCTTGTGATCCAGCCTATACATGTATGATGCTGGACTTTTGCATTTATCATCGCACTAGCTTCAGTACTGGTTCTAGTTCTTGCTCTCATCGTTGTTATTGCTCTAGAAGATTGCCTCCTTAGAGTGGTAAAGAGTATATAGACAAGTTGTAGTATTACTACAACCGGACTGATACACCTGAGCCGAGCCAAATTGTCACTGGTAATACCAGCAGTGTCCTCTCCGGAGTGAGAGGTAAAATACTTGATACTACTGTTGCTTCATAGTCAACGAGTCCAAAATCCACTGCAATATCTTTTTAGTGACTTGTACAGCAAAATTTGGATCTATTTCCCGCTGGATGACGTTGGTGAACTGGTTTCGTATGGTTCTAAGACAAGTAACATGTTCTTTTCAGATAACTGTTAGTATTATTTGGGTCAGACACATTAGTCTGGTTGCTTGAAGACAAATACATTTATTCATATTTTGTACATTTTTAGGGAGGCTA
The DNA here is from genome assembly GCA_945261195.1 of Cryptosula pallasiana. NCBI lineage: Eukaryota > Metazoa > Bryozoa > Gymnolaemata > Cheilostomatida > Cryptosulidae > Cryptosula > Cryptosula pallasiana. The sequence continues at coordinate 25,747,184 of OX183130.1, forward strand.
TCCTCAAGAGTACAATGTAAGAAGAGTAAGCGCAGTCAACAAATGCAATGATTATATACAGAGTCCAGCCTTTTATAGGCTGTAACACACAAAACTATTGGCCTAGTTAACAATGTAGCCAATAGCACATACAGAATGAGCCAAAGCAAATAAGCATACATGATTATAAATAGTAATGAATAAGGGAATAATTTCAAAGAGTTAAACATCTTGAACTCCCAGGTAAAAGGGCGGAGCTAATAGGTATATTGTCTGGTGGTACATTGTCTCATCTTTTACTAGGTTCCTGGGTTTTCCATAGCCTGACGTCCACTGCTCCTGAGTCCTAGACTTGCCCTTCTGAGGCACCACAGCTGTCTTTTAGGATCATGAGCTATGGTCTCCTTTTCATGCCGGCCCAGGGTCACTTACCCTGGCCCAGTGATATTGTAGTGTTTTTGTGCTTACACCACTGACACAACGGCCTCCATGTACTCCTGATTGCAATAACTAATGTCCAGACAATAATACAACTGTTCCTTGTTAGTAATAATTTATTAAACGCATTCTGTTTAGCAAGATATAAGTATGCTAACAAATCCACAAGTACTATAAGCCATCCACAAAACTTTTGCCTCCCTGATCTCCAGCGATTCCTTTTATAGGAAGAGATCAGGAAGACACACTTCCATATTAGGGGGAACCAATCTCACAAGTTATTACAATCTAATAGCAAATAGTGGCAAGCAATACAAAAATATATACAAAGGCAATCAATGAGAGTAATGCACACATAGCACATCATTTACTAAGTCCAGGGCTCCTCCTCCTTTAGCTTGGGTTCTGCTCCAGTGCTCTCATCTCTTTGTGTGGCTTTAGCAGGCTCCTGCGTTTAGCATCAGCTCAGGCTTTTCATTGGTGGCCATTTATGACAGACTCTCTCGGTATAGTAGCAATTTATGACAGACTCTCTCGATATAGTAGCCATTTATGACAAACTCACTTGGTATAGCATGTTTACTGAGCATGCATGATGAGTAGATGATTCGTTTAACTTCTAATATTTAGGGGTACTTCTAGTCAAGGGGAAGGGGCTCTTTTGCACCCTTTTAGGGGTGACAAGGGGTGCAGGGTAGGGGGGTTGAGGGGGGAGGAAAGGGGCTGGGGGTCACTGGTTTTACACAAATCTCCCACAATATTACCCTGGATAAGCAGGGGTTTATGACCGGCCCTGGGATCTCTAGTCCGGATTTGCAGGGGCCCGTGACCGGCCTTGCCAAGTAATTGTTAATATACTGATAGCGCTAGTTGTTTCAGTACTGATGACTGCCAGTTGCCTCTTGATGGTCTTGCTTGGTGCAAGGGGGTGTCTCTGAGGTACAGAGACACCTCTACTCATGTGAATACCTGTAAGGGTGGGCTTACAGGTGTTATACGCAAAAAGTTTACCACATCAGCAGCCAACGCACTCAACTTATTAGACCACCAACTAGTGACAAATAATGTCTAGTAAATGGTAACTTACCATTTCTAATGATTGACTGCCACACAAAAAGTCCTAGGCCAGCAGCTTGAAACAAGAATGCTCCCACAGAGAAGGCCACGTGTTTTACTTCACGTTTCATTTCTTGTATGTGAAATATGTAAAGAAATGACGGGATAACTCCCACTGCAGAGAAAACTGTGCAGGCTTCCAGAACATCCATCACAGGAAGTACTTTCCACAAAAGGATTGAGAGGCCTACACTGTGAAGTGCTTGTGTCACTATCATCTACAAAACATTTCATGTAAGTTATCTGTAGGGTGTAAGTATACAATATACAATGTGTAAATCTACAAAATATAATTTGTAACTATAAAATATACGATGTGTAAGTGTACAATATGCAATGTATAAGTATATAATAAATAATGTGTAAATGTATTGTAGAGGATGTTGGGTACTGTTCCAGTAATCTCAAGTATTATGCCTCCCGCTAGATGTGAAACTGTGCTTTCGTGGCCGGCGATAAACTTGACAGAACTTTCCCAACACAACAGGAGCCCTTGGCTCAGATCAACCAGTCAGTATCGCTTATAAAATAACGTTTTACTGACTCCAACCTTCTCTAGGAAGGCCAGAGCCCTGGTTGATGTAAAAGACCAGATTTTTGCAGGCTGGTTCACAGAAAAGAATTGACTTAACTGTAAACATGATTAATTATACTGTAAAGGTTTCCTCTGCCACATTCATCGAGAGATACAACTAGTATAATTCCAGGTTGGAGTGCACAAATTGTAGGCCTTCTTGACTCAAGTAAATAGACGTATAACTAACTACAGCTCAGAGTTTACACTAACCCTTAGTGTAAAACTGTAGTGATTTCTGGATTACAATTTACTCTAAAACATTCTCTATGGCAACCTAACAGACTAGCAATACAGTTGTGAGAGATATCCCTGCAATAGAGAGAGAGGAGACCCCACTGATGGAGAGAGACAGAAACCCTTGAGTCAACCAGCTTCTAGTACTCTAACACATTTTGATCTTCCTGTGCAGGCAGGCAGAGTGACTCAAAGTTATAATCAACATTGCACACAGACCACCCACTCATACCTATCCGTGACTGCAACAGAAAAACACTCCTGCTAGCCATGGCGGCTAACAAGTGTTTAAGAGTAGAAGATGGGAAAAACCTGTGCTGGATCCAGACCTTTTGCAACTACCAGAAAGATACACACTTTGAGGCAGAGCTACGCACCTTGCCTACAGCTGAGATGTACAAAGACCCCTTCCCTCAGTAGTTGAAGTCCTTGAAAAACCGCCACCAGATAGTGCAAACATAGAGGAGACTCAGTCACAAAAAGACTGCAAGTGCACATGATGATTATCAAGCTTTCAGACACCACAGCAAGGAAGGCCAGTGATGACAGATGAGTGTGTCAATCCCACAACCTCCTCATCACCATCTTTGGTGCCGTACAGCACTATACTTTACACTCAGGCATGGGCTCTAACAAGTACTTCCACAGTATCTTATATAAGAAAGGAGAAGGTTATAAAGCTCCAAGAAGGGACTGTGTTTTCCTGATATCAGTACGAAGTATCCTACCAGTGCTAAAACTTCCAGAGCCACTGTTGTCACCGATACACAACACTGCACACAACAAGCCTGGTATCAATGCAGATTGATTGCTAATTGCTGACATGATCCCTTCAATTAATTATTATCACTATGTTGCTTTGATGTTTCTTATCATTTACTATTAGCTTTTTTTCTTTTTATTTTGGATTATCATGTCAACAACTAAAGATACCTTTCAGGTCCTCATGGTACCTGGTGCCAACAAAAAATCACAACACTTCATTTTTGTACAATACTCAAACCACCTAAATGGATATAAATATGTATATGAATACGTGCATGGATATGTATGAATGTAATGGATTCCGGTCTGTTACCACGGACATCCACTAGTCTCGAGTATTCTACCTCTCTCCAGAGGGGACACTGTACTGACCGACAGTGACAACTGTATAGGGCAACCGAATTACCCGGTAAGGCAAGAGCCCATGGCTCAAACAAACAGTACCGAGTAGTGTTTGCTATAGTGGCTTTATTACAAAGCAGTCCTGAGGGTAATTATTCCTCTAGGTGTTTAGCAATATAAGAATACATGCTATGGCTCATTGTAATGAATGCACAGATTATCAGTAGGAGCTCTCCTTTTATAGGAGAGCTAAGGAACACAAAACATATAAGAGACAATGCACAGGAAGTAATTGAACCAATGACATTAGTTATATAAATACTCAACGAATCACAATGCAATGCAAGATAATACAAGGAGGTGCCAAGTGGCTAAAGGCGGAGTCCTTTCTCCTAACTGTCCAATGACGGCTCCTACAGGGTTCCCAGGCTGTATATAGAATTAGGTCCACTAAGTTGGTACTTTAGGGGTAGGCACTTCCTGTTTACGACCTTGACTAAGTTCCTGGACATCTTTACAGATCCTCGTCTAAGGCGGCCATCTTGTGCCGGCCCAGTACAGCTGTACCGGGTCGGTAGAGGTCACTACCGACCCTGCAGGGGTCAATACCGGCCCTGCTTACTATGCTACCGGCACAGTAGGACTTCCTACCCAACAGCTATTAACCAAATGCTGTGGGCAGAAGTCTAGTGCATTGCTTCGCAAGGTTTCTAGTGTAAACTACCTGTTTACTCCTAGAGTGCACTGAAATCTACCACATGAACACAAATAACTTAAATTTTTTCTTGTAATAAAACTATACCAATAACTATACATTGTTAATCCAACAATCAAACACAATACAAACCCTCAGTATGAACAAAACATACGTACCATGTTTATAAACTAATCAATCCCATGGTCTAAATCATCATACAAATCATAATATAAACGAACCCTGCACAATAAATACTTAGTTCAATCATAAATAATAAAAGTTAAATTATAACACCTGGCGCACACAAAAAGGTACCTCACAGGTTCTCATGGTAACTGGTGCCAACTAAAAGACACTTGGAACCAGGAGAACCTTGTCCTTAGACTCCATGACAGAGATCTGCTCCTGTATTACTACTATTATGGAAAGAGCCATTTAGCAAGCTGACTCTGTGGAGTTTGTCTGAGCTGTGGACTCTGTGTTCAGAGGCGTATTGAGTACCCCCGACCCCCCGAACAGTCGGGGGTACAACTCCCAACCCCCTAACGTTAGGGGGTCGAATTTGTCGGGTATTGTTTTTGGTTTGCGGGGATTGGTTTTTCTTCTAATGATTGTTTGGAGTTATCTTAGCATTACAACATGAAACATAGACCTAGCCCAACTACATGCTTTTACTTTTTTGTGGATTGACCTTGGCCCACCCTTGTGATAAAACAATAAAGTTATCTAAAAACTAACAAGGCACATCATTGGCTCATGAACATATGGTTGACCAATCAAATAAATGAATATTCGTGCTTTTGGATAAGAGCTCTACCATAAAGAAATGTTTCTTTACATTATTAAACAACACGCAAATAAAGCTGCTATGCAACAACTAACAACTGTCTGTATGTGGCTTGGTGGTTAAAATTATTATTACTACTACTGTAACTATTATTATAATTAATAATGATTGGATTTTCCCCCACTTCACTACTACTATTAATTATTTATAACCATCATTTGATTGTTATTAATTAATTAATTATTATTTTATTATTATGATTATTATTATTATTATTATTTATAATAATTGTTATAAATAACAGTTAATAATAATTTGAAGCAGTCAAATTATATTATTATCTATTATTATTATTATTATTATTATTATTATTATTATTATTATTATAATAATAATAAATAAAAATATTAATAATAACAATAAATAATCAAAATAATAAAACACATATAAATAATTAATAAAATAATAGTAATTATTATTAATATCATCATTAATAAACTACAAAAATTAAAAAAAAGAATAATGATTAGCTATTAAATAATAATATAGTATGACATTAACAAAACTCGACCCCCTAACATTCATGGTGAACCCCCTAACAGGCAACCCCCTAACAAATTCCTCCAACCCCCTAACAAAAAATTTTCCGCGCTTTGCGCGGTTATATTTTGTTAGGGGGTTGATTTTTTAACTCAAAACGCCCCTGTCTGTGTTTGCTAGCTTATCCGGCAGTAAAAGATCAACAGTTGTCACTGTCATACCGGCACAGTGTCCTTTCTCGAGAGAGGCAGAATACTCGAGATTAAGGGTATTTCGCGGAAACTAGACCGAAATCCATGATAACACCATACAAGACGTAAGTTTATAATATACAATGTATAAAAACATACAATATACAAAGTACAAGATATGTACCCTGCAATGTGTAAGTGCATGATGTAAAATGTGTAAGTACATGATGTACAGTGTGTAAATATATGATATACAATATGTTAGTGTATTTAAACTAAGTGATGCACAACAATTACCAGTGTACATAAGTAAACATCTTATGTATACAAATGTCTATGCACATATTGACAAGCACCCAAAAGAGTAAAAACACATAGGTGTAAGTACTCATAGGTGTAAGTACACATAGGTGTAAGTACTCATAGGTGTAAGTACACATAGGTGTAAGTACACATAGGTGTAAGTACACATAGGTGTAAGTACACATAGGTGTAAGTACACATAGGTGTAAGTACTCATAGGTGTAAGTACACATAGGTGTAAGTACTCATAGGTGTAAGTACACATAGGTGTAAGTACACATAGGTGTAAGTACTCATAGGTGTAAGTACACATAGGTGTAAGTACACATAGGTGTAAGTACACATAGGTGTAAGTACACACAGGTGTAAGTACACACAGGTGTAAGTACACATAAGTGTAAGTACTCATAGGTGTAAGTACACATAGGTGTAAGTACACATAGGTGTAAGTACACATAGGTGTAAGTACACATAGGTGTAAGTACACATAGGTGTAAGTACTCATAGGTGTAAGTACACATAGGTGTAAGTACTCATAGGTGTAAGTACACATAGGTGTAAGTACACATAGGTGTAAGTACACATAGGTGTAAGTACACATAGGTGTAAGTACACATAGGTGTAAGTACACACAGGTGTAAGTACTCATAGGGGTAAGTACACATAGGTGTAAGTACTCATAGGTGTAAGTGCACATAGGTGTAAGTACACATAGGTGTAAATACGCATAGGTGTAAGTACTCATAGGTGTAAGTACACATAGGTGTAAGTACTCATAGGTGTAAGTACACATAGGTGTAAGTACTCATAGGTGTAAGTACACATAGGTGTAAGTACTCATAGGTGTAAGTACACATAGGTGTAAGTACACATAGGTGTAAGTACTCATAGGTGTAAGTACACATAGGTGTAAGTGCACATAGGTGTAAGTACACATAGGTGTAAGTACTCATAGGTGTAAGTACTCATAGGTGTAAGTACACACAGGTGTAAGTGCACATAGGTGTAAGTACACATAGGTGTAAGTACTCATAGGTGTAAATACGCATAGGTGTAAGTACTCATAGGTGTAAGTACACATAGGTGTAAGTGCACATAAGTGTAAGTACACATAGGTGTAAGTACACATAGGTGTAAGTACACATAGGTGTAAGTGCACATAAGTGTAAGTACACATAGGTGTAAGTACACATAGGTGTAAGTACATATAAATCAATTCTCCATTTACCAATGCAACACAGCGTATTGACGGCAGTGATTGATGGTTCCATTTCATTTTCACCAAGCCCTCCAAAAATGTCCACACATAAGGGAAAATAACTCCAAACATCAGCCAGTAAACCCATCCATCTCTGTGTAGCTTAGCTGACTGGGCAGATAACTGCTAAGCAAGTAAACAAAACAATAAATTGGTGTATAAGACTTACTAAGTATAGCGTGCATACAATAAATATGATACAGTAGGTGTACCACATGCTGTAAATACTGTATATGTATACATGAATGTTCTATATATGTACGCATGTATACACCTGTACATATGTACATATGTATATATAGAGACAAATATTCTGAATGGACTTCACTAGTTGAGATACCAATAACCTACATAACATTTCCATCCGCAATCCTCACGCAGTTTTTACCGACCCATCAAATCTCTTTCCTGATTAGTAATATTCTCCAAGCACCCGTGAAAATGGAGGACATCTAATGACTAACAGCCAGGAAGGATGCTAGGCGAGAGAATTCGCTTCTGATTTCACAGCAGCTATTACAGCCTTGTACTATACAATACTATACTGTACTATACATATATACAATGTAATATGGCCACTAAATACTCTATATGCAATTTATAGTACTAATAAATAATAATATATACTTCATTTAATGCACACTATATATTCTGCTTTATATTACATATGCTACACAATGTTGCACATTATAAACGTTGTACCTCTGATGAATCAGCATTCATCAGCTGTTGATACTTTCCAATTTGCCCAGTCATCACAATAAGTGCCCATCTTGAACTGAGCAGTCCTCCCAGCACAGCCAAGGTCAAGGCCCCATAAAGAATGACTTTGCATATTTGGTACACAATCTGCCATGCTGACACTCTTTTCCCCTTCTGTTCTCCATCGACAGGTACAGTTTGAAACATGTCCCAGATTTTTTCTCTACATAACAAAATGAAGCAATGTTATCTGCAACTACTGGTTATTGCTTCTTCACAAATCATATTACTCAGCAGCGAAGCTGTAAGAGTGGTCAAATTTATTGTCGTCTTGTAACTGTTGACTAATTAGATAAAAAGGCAGTAGTTACATCAGTCAACAAGTTTCAGTAAGATGGTGTACTTGTAGCAGATTTTTATGTCCACTACCTTCCGCTAGGGGGTTGTGCTGGTAGACGCGCAGTCTTGTTCAGCCACAACAATACCGTCAGCCACTTCAGGCCTGACAATCTACAGTCTACCTCAACTCAGAGGTGACCCCGTGTCGGGATGGCACGAGGTGTTGCAAAGTAAAAGAACGACTTTAACAACAGTAACAAGCCCTCGGCTCAGACATACACTGTTTTCAAGTAGTGTATAATTATGTCCTTTATTCATAGCATAATACAAGGTTGCAAAACCAGACAAGAGAACACACTCAGGTCATATCAGTAAATGCAATGAGTGTAACAAAATCTCTGCCTTTTATAGGCAGAGATACAGGAAGTAACAATGGAAAGTTTCCAGCCATGCACAGGAAGCATGGCAGGAAGTTATATGCTATATAATAAGTAGTAATGTCCAATGAGATAAAGATAACTGAGTTAAATGGCACTGGCGCCCAGAAGTAAGGGGCGGAGTCTGTGGTTAGATTGGCCAGTGATAGGTTAATACAATCCTTTGGCCTTTATTAGCCTTTGGTTCATGTTTCTACACATCTGAGGGTAGATAGCTACGGGAGGTGGTGTCTGGAGGCACTTGGGCTAAGTTTTGTCTCTCTGGCTAGGGCGGCCATCTTGTTACCGACCCGGGGTACCTACCCAGGGTCGGGGTAGTAAATACCCGGGGTCGGGGTAGTAATATTAATTATTACTGATAACCACTTAAGAGAGCAATATAATTGCTGTAACAGATTCCGGTCTTTGTCTGTTATAATCAATGGAGGCATGCCTGTGATAGCCACCATCAGGGGGACCTCTGCGCAGTAGTGGTCACTGTATCTTACCAGTAAAATCCACTGCATACTTTGTTTCATTTACAATATATATCAGTTAAAACTGCCGTTTGCAATAAAAAGAGTTAACTACTCTAACAATATCGGCTTGTTCATTGTTGTGTTGCATTCCCCATGCGTTTTTGCTTTTTCACTTTGTGAGTAATAAATGAAGCAGGTTCACTGCAAGTACTGACCAAGTTGTGAACTGCACATTTCACTCTATTTTATTTAATAACTGCTTGTCTCCATCTGATAATATATTTCCACAGTGAGCTTTTGAGCTCCTCTGAGGCAACGTGTAAAAATTACTGCCAAGTTTGCCACCGTTCTAATTCTTGAATGAAGGCAAGCTATCCTGTAAAAAATTTAAAAGAAATTCAAACACTGTTGAATTAATCTTCAGCAAATGAATTCTTTTTCATGTAACCTTCACCAACTTTCTAGCAATTGAAAAATAAATTTTTTTATACAGATTGCCCTCCTCAACATTTATAAAAGGCTTTTTAAAAATAAATAGCTGCTTCCCTCACCAACTTTTTTGAAAGAAGGTCATGCAGAACTAAAGATCAATCGAGCGTGGCCTAAATTGGTGGGAAATGATGCTTATGAAAAAACAATCACCGGCATGAAAAACATACAAAAGGTAAAAACATTGAAGGTGCTAGGGAAGCTTCATTCTGCATCAGAGGAAACAAGTTCGTGTCTATGGAAGAGATATCAGAGAAGTTCTACGCAATCATAAGCACTAACAAATGGTAAGATTATTAATAATTTTGAATCAATTTATCGCCTAATTATTTAAAATTTTATCTTATTAATGATTATGACTTTTTCAGTTTAATATGAATGCTACGGTGCACTCGAGCTTTTCCGTACTGCAACATGTTAAACTGAGAATGTTGGAGATTTACTTCGACTTCATGGACAAGTAAATATTCTGTACTTTTCTTTTTTTAAATTAATTAGTGTTGTATACACTAGAGATAAATGTAAATTCTTCTTATTTATTTCATAGATATATCAATAGAAGTGATTTCCATTACATAAAAATGGGTATAGATACGTGTAAATGGTTTTGAGTAAAAACGCTGGTAAAGCCGAGTATGAAAAAGAGTTTTACAACAATTATGCTAATTTGTTTCCACATTCGTACAGCGATAGGCATGGAGATGAGATTTTGAAAATTAAGAGGAGGGTTATAGAATGGAAAGCTCAGCATTGTTGTGATAAAGTGCTAAAACAGTAGAATAATACCCGGATTGTTTCGAGGAAGAATTTACTGGGGATGGTATTGCCGCACTGAATTTTAAATTTTACTACTGTTGGGGTAAAAGAGATAACAAGTTTAGCTCAAAAATTTTGAACAAAAGAAGTAACGAGTTAAATAAAAACGGTTATCTAAATTTTTTATGAAGGAGAAATTCGTTCAAAGGAAAGAATTGAGGATTAGTAATGACAGATGGAAAGATGCTCGAGCATACATAAATAAAGCGAGGACTCTTGTATTTTTGCGCTAAAAGACCAGTGTGTTTAGACGGTGTATAAGACCAAACCCACCAGAGCATAATACAAATGTAACAATTGTAGTGTTCAATAACATTACTAACTTTATACGCCGATTTTTTTAAAGTTATATATTTTATTAGCTATTGTTTATGTACATATTGTAGTGCATTTCGCTGCTACTTGGTCACAACTGCTAATCTGCTTGTCTATCTGTAAATCTGCAACTCCCTATATAGGGCACCAACAAGACTAGTCTTGAAGTTTGAGCTTTATTGCTAAGAATAAAACTGAGCTCTCTGGCTCAGTCTTTCATTTTTATACAAAAATACAACATATTATATAATATAATTTATGTCCAATCACATTTTACTATAACAATAAGGTATATAGTGAATCACTTAAGCATAGCGCTTATTTATTGTCCTATTGGTCCTTGACGGTAAGATGGGCGGGCTCCTGTCTGACCTTTGACCCTCTGGTACCTCGGCTTATATTGTTAAGAATTGTCCTCTCTTGATACAGTTAGGAGGAGACAACTTGTAATCTTTGGTGTCATTTTCCACTGGTAATTATGGTCAGCTACAATTATCTCACCTGGTGCGGGGTGAGCTTGACTCGCCAACAAATTATCCCACAATATCTTAGCAAACTGCTATTATAAACATTTTTCTCCTTATTGTGTTTTATATTACAAACAAAGTACATTTAACTAATGTCACCCATACTTTATTAAGACACAAAACTTTTAACTGGATAGCTACATTCAAACCAAAGCTTAAATCGTTGCAACATCCAGGTTTTTAACGCATTCTTTTCAATAATAATCAAAACCATGATATGAACCGGCGATTTAAATCTAACAATCGACTGGCAGTACAAAATACGACAAAAAAATCTCGGAACCCGACAAAATATACAAACAATTATATATCACAATTCATTTCATTCTACAAACACGCATTCTATACCTGGTTAACATGAATAGATTTCTACCGAGTTCTCCTGACACTGGGAGCATTAGCTTCATAATACCAATCTATCAAACCAGCAAATCTATACCTGGTGCACATAAAAAGACACATGCCGGGTTCTCATGGCACCTGGTACACAAAAAAAGCACTTTAGGGACCAGGAGAACCCGATGGTCCCGTTTAACCTTTAGGAGTTCTGCTCCTATTATACTGCTCACATTCCCTGCTCTTCCAGTTCACATCAGATTTTATATCAAGTCACTGTCCATAACAATTAGAAAGCTGTACACATGAGTGAATAATATTTTGCACCATTATAGTCCATGCCCAGAAATTTAAATGAATTTTTTAATGGGTTCCCACGAACCCAATATAAAAGTAGCACTAACTTGAAGCTAAGTGTCTATACAAATATTATGTGATTTTTATTTTGGTGAAAACGGTTCATTAAAAAAGATATATGCCTCTAACATTCCTTAGTTATTGGTCAGTGATTTTTCTTACCTTCCATGGGTTTCTTGTTTCGAAGTGCTTGCCAGCCCTGCTTCACCTCCGCCGGTAGACATTTTCCTAAAATTAATTAAAGTGGATAGCAATCATTTATTATATCAATATTTGGGTCTGTATCAAAGCACCATGTACCACTCGATGCCGTCAGCACCATGTACCACTCGATGCCGTCAGCACCTTGTACCACTCGATGCCGTCAGCACCATGTTCTACTCGATGCCGTCAGCACCATGTACCACTCGATGCCGTCAGCACCTTGTACCACTCGATGCCGTCAGCACCATGTACCACTCGATGCCGTCAGCACCTTGTACCACTCGATGCCGTCAGCACCTTGTACCACTCGATGCCGTTAGCACCATGTACCACTCGATGCCGTCAGCACCTTGTACCACTCGATGCCGTTAGCACCTTGTACCACTCGATGCCGTCAGCACCTTGTACCACTCGATGCCGTCAGCACCTTGTACCACTCGATGCCGTCAGCACCTTGTACCACTCGATGCCACCTTGTACCACTCGATGCCACCTTGTACCACTCGATGCCGTCAGCACCTTGTACCACTCGATGCCGTCAGCACCATGTACCACTCGATGCCACCTTGTACCACTCGATGCCGTCAGCACCTTGTACCACTCGATGCCGTCAGCACCTTGTACCACTCGATGCCGTCAGCACCTTGTACCACTCGATGCCGTCAGCACCTTGTACCACTCGATGCCGTCAGCACCTTGTACCACTCGATGCCATCAGCACCTTGTACCACTCGATGCCGTCAGCACCTTGTACCACTCGATGCCGTCAGCACCTTGTACCACTCGATGCCGTCAGGGTGTGTCGGTATGATATTATAGTTGTGAACAATGGTGTTTCCAAAGAACCAGGAACTACATGATAATTCTTTAAAATATATTCTATATGTTGATCTTTTGACAACATTTGTCAACTTGTGATAGTGTAAGATATAGAGAGAAACAATAACCTCATCGTTGTCAGATTTAGTTCAGTAATATTGTGAGAGATTTGTGTCCTCTATTACCAACACAACGGCATTCACTCCTCTCTACTAGCAACAGATTCAGGGTCCTCGACCCAGACACACTACACGAGGTCACGCAAATGAAACACTATTATTCCATTCTATTTAGCAATATAATAAGTGATGATACAAAATCCATTAGACCTGCTCCCCTCATGCGCAGCAGTTCCTTTTATAGGAGGAGACAGGAAAACTCACCCCCTTATTAGGGCTGAGCCAATAACACATAGCGATACAAATCATACTTGAATCAGAAGAGGTAATACATTTCGTCATAACAAAGCAAGCCAATGAGAGAGGCGTGCACATGGCAAAGTGGCTCTGGGCTTTCTTCCCGCTCTTTTGATGGTGCTGGAGATATTCCACTTCTTGTTAGGCATCTCTACTTCCTAACCTCTGTTCCTGGCATTTGTATGGCTCCGGTCTTCGTAAAGTGAAGGTTACCTAACTCCTAGGGCCCCAGGGTCCCTTTATCAACCATCTTTCTTGACAGGCCCCGGGTACCCGGGGTAGGCTCCTATACATTTTATGGGCTAGATGCAGGTCTTTACTGGCCCGGTATAGCCGGTATACTTGAATCTTAGGGAATATGTGTATGGGATGAAGGGAAAGGCTCAGGGTCCATTTCAAAACTATTACTACAGGTAGGGGAGGGATACAGGGGGTTTCTAGGGTAGGGGGGTGGGGAGATGGGCGGGGTGGCTAGCATATCATACAGATCTCAAACGATATGTCAGTGTATTTAAACAATACAGTTTCTACTATGGTTATTGAAAATAAATTTACTTCCATGTTGCCCTGGTTACTGTTTGATGGAAACGACATTGTGACAAACTTTTACTGCAAAACAAATCCGATAGCGTTCTGGCTTCAATATCTACAGTTTTTTATTAACAAGTATGCGACAGCACAACGTTGGCAGCCGAGTGTGGTGCTGTGCATTAATAAAGTTATGACAACTTTGTGCTATCGTTTGCTCGTAAACAAAAAAGTTCCACGGTTTCATTTCATTGTTTTTTGTATTGTCAACCAAATCAGAGTTGCACCATACGAGATTTGGATCAACAAATAGTACTTCAGGGTTGATGTATGCCATTTACGTAGCTTGTCTCAACATTTTTACGTAACAACCAAGTATGTGCGTTGTCAGTATATTTACGCCAAAAATAGTTGAATTCTGGCAGCTCTAAAACCCACTGTAAACTCTTCATGTTATCAACCCAGGCAGTTTCCCTGAAATAAAACAATTTCTTTAGCTTCAAACTATGTTTTATTGATCATTTTCTTTAACGCATAAATTTTTCAGTTGCTCTGCTTGATTCTTGACAGTCAAACGTTTGCTAAGGAACATCCCAATGTCAAGGAATTAGAACAGATTGGTTGTAAAACTTTCATATACAAATAAAACCAAGCAGTCAACCCCAATACTCATCCACTTGTTAGAGTACGCAGTGCTGTTTGGTTCTTTCAATAACTGTATATTGATTATCTGTATTCGCATTGTTACCGGACAAACAGTAACTTCTTTTATTATCAAGTTCAAACCTAATTCAAACATACTTGATAGTGCAGACGCTTTGCAAAAAGCTTTTTGTACTGGCTCATCCTTGTGAGAAAGAAGCTTATTAGCCCAATGAGGCAAACAACTAGCTAGTGCAGACTAATAACATACAGAGAGCTGCTATGGTCTGCCTTATCCGCAGATAATACTAATACACTGCTATCTGCAGAACAAACAAACTCCAAATGGGTGCTTTCTGATCACACTGTTTAAAGTACTGTCGCACCTGGCACCTACTAATGAGATTTGTTATGTTTTATGTTTCTTTATTACAAATATTTCACTAACGCCATATTTTTTTATGTTGTAACTGATTGATTAGATTATTAGCTGTTTGATTTAATATTATTAGAAATTTTTGTCTCTTGATTTAGTCGCTTGTACTGTTTTATAATGATGTTTTTTCTAAACACGAATTTTCCAAACGTTTTTCATCGACTGTTCTCCACCATTACAGCTCAATAACTTAAAAGGTTTCAGTCTGACATGAGACAAGCAGTTTTAAGTTCTCTTTGTGGATATTGTCCGGCAAAAGGAACTGTCACTTTACTATTATAGAACAATCTGAAACGTTGCATGAGACCATAAAGTGAGGAATGTGATACATCAAGGAAAGCCCCCGGCAGAGTGAAAAGTCAAATACAGATAAACTTTAATTTCGAACTATTGTGTTGCATAAAATAGTGGATTTTTCTTAGAATCTCCTGTTCACCTCTTGTCTGTATATTGAGCACAGCATACAGCTATGCGTGCGCGGTATAAGTGTAAAGTAATATTGAGAGTTGTCACAGACACACAATCGAGGGTTATGTTTCCTCAAGTTTTCTAGAGATAATAACCGCTCTAAGTCCCTTCCATTTGGTAACTTGATGGAATATTAATAAATGAGCGGGCAGTCATGCGTACCACTAGTTCATATGTTATTGGCTCCAACCCAGCCCAATTAAAGCCACAATATTAAACATTTTGGCTCTGGCTAGAACTCGGGGTTCAACGCAAAATGATTGTTAAGCAATAATTGCAAATTATGAGAAAACATAGCCTTAGTAACATTACAGGCGCAATAACCTGACTTAGTAAAAATAATATATTTGATAGATGCGGGGACAGACAGCGGCTTTAGATGAGGAGAAAAGGACTAAAAAAAACTCAAGTATCAGGTTGAACTGCCCTTTAAATACGAATGTTGAAAAGAACGTAAATAAACAGACTACATGTAGAAAGAAATGAAAGACAACAGTAACGAATACAAACAGACAGACAGAGCTGAAATAGACATTGACAGGCCTAAAAAAAATGGGTGAGAAAGTAAAAAGTTGTAAAGAGAATAATTTAGAAATCTTGACATTGCTGAGAAGCAATACATAAAATGTAACAACGATGTTCATTCCAGGTATGTTAACACTCGTTATTGCCACCAGACTAGACAACGCGCTCTAAGTAATGTGAAATGTAATGACGATACATAGAAAACTAATTTTTAACCATTGAAAAACATTTACCTTTCCTGTAGACAACTAGTTCCAGTGGTTGGTGTCAACAGGTGTCAATAGGTGTTAATAGGATAACTTCAGGCTGATGTGTCTGTTCACAGCAAAGCTTGGGATGATGTAATGACAATTCAGCGTATCAGCAATGATGTACCATGAGAAAGCGTGAAAACAAAGGTAACTGCTATTTGCTGATTGGCTTCAAGTTGGCAAGCTTATCTTGTGAAGATATATCTATTGTACGTATATCTATTGTACGTGTATCTATTGTTCATATATTTACACGTTTATACAGCATGTTACCATATATATTTATCTACTACATATCTACCACACATATGGCTTTAACTCCACACAAAACCCTCCCGTTACAAAAATGGCAGTCTTTGAGGATAGAATGTGATTTCTGATTCAATATATAACAATCAGAGCTACCAACTGCAAATTCCAACAAAAACTCAACCACGATATCAAGAACAATACAAGAGACAACAAAGTCCTAATACTTGCTGATGAAACAACCAACTGTTATCGAATGGACACAAAAGATTACCAACAACTACTTTGCAGAAACATCACAAAGACTTACAAAAAAATAAACGAATCGACGGCCTCCGACGCCACCAACGGAGACAGAGCTATAGCAATAGCACTCGACTCAGATGACTAAATAACTACTATAGCAAAAACATGAGTCATTCATCACAATCAAAGACCGTAAGCCTAACTTTCAGAACAACACCACATACAGGCTAATCAACCTGACAAAATCTGAAATAGGAATTATCAGCAAAAAATTAACAGAGCAAATAACCTCAGAAAACAAATTACACAAAATCTTCAACAAGAGTCTGGTGAAACTTAGCTACAGGTGCTGCCCAAACATTAAATCCATAATCAGGGGACACAACAAGAAGCAGCTAAGACCACCAAAAGCAGCACAACGATCTTGCAACGGTAGAGAACCTGAGCTATGCCCACTGAATGGTGAGTGTCTGAAAAAGTCAATTATATACCAGGCGAAAGTAACATCTGATGATAACTCCAAACCACCAGTCACTTATATTGGCCTCACAGAGGGAGCGCTTATGAGTTTTATGGTTATTAAAACGAGTTTCAATAACCATAAACCCTCGCTCAAAAACATCGATAAAAGACACTCACCTGAGCTGAGCAATTACATCTAGACCTTGAAAGAGAGCAACACATGGCGGATTGTAGACTAAGCTATCGCATTTAACCGCATTCAACACAGCAACAAACTGGGGCAACTTATGCCTTACGGAAAAGTTTTACATCATTGGCCATCAAAAAATGAGTACATTGAATAATCGTAATGAGCTAGTGTCAGCTTGCAGGCATAAAAGAAAACATTTATTAGGAAGTATTACATAAACAATAACTTTACTTTTTATACATTTCAGTATCCACTAACCATACACTTATAGACCTGCTATTTACATCATACTGTAGTGGATTTTAGTGTACACATCCTCTGCGCACAACTATTACTACATCCTGGCTTCACTACGATAGCCATTGGACAGCCAGGATACCTAGTAGTTACTACTAAATTGAATAACAATTATAACTAGATATTGATTTGTGTTTGCGAGCAAAAACAAGAGTATTTTAGAGAATCAATAATAACGATGTCGCATGGGAATTGAACACCTGTACTGACAGCATTAAATCACACACTCCACTAACTACTCCATCAATCTCTCACTGGAACAGCACAATTGTAACACCGTCATTAATCCTAAACATTATACATCTCAGTAAAGTTGTACTTGCAATCACTTTTTACGTGAAAAAAGTTTCCACCACTGGGAATCGTACTTGTACCCTTGAAACAGCAGGCAACCACCTTAGCCATCCGGCTATAGAGACATGTTGCTATTGAGCAATCTAATTTAGTACAACCTGGCGACTGTTTTTCGATAGCGTTATTTTTGCAAAAAAAGCAGCTTTTTGAAGCTGCCTTGATGCTTTTTTTTGGTGGAGACACACAAACACACGCTTCACAATTGCCAATACAACACGCACTGCTGTTACTACATATACTCATGCTGACTTGGCTCCTCCCTTCTGACAATAATTGTTTTTAGATGAAAAAGAAATCCTTACCTGTGAATCAAACCTGAACCCTGTCAACAGCAGGTCACAATATTAACCATTTAGCCATCTAGCAATGTTGATTGTGGTTCACAAACAGCTTAAGATAAAATAAATGGTGGCATGGCCTACATACAAAAAACTATTTTGGGGTGCGGACGTCGCTAAATACTGTTCAAAAAAATTCTTTTTTTTCAGGACTGTTCAGTTGGTCACCTGTATACTAGCTGTGCTAGAGTTTTGAAGGCAAAAAGTTTTTCCGCAGTGAAAACAGTATATAACGAACAATTTTGTCACATATTGAAAATTGTGTGAGCTTTGACTCTTTCACCAAAGATCATAAAGTTGACGGATGTTTATCTGAGAGACGGTTATAATGCGATCGCAACCACGCAAAATTTATGCAAATCGGAGTAACCGTCCCCGAGTTATGGTCATTTTTCTGTTTGGAAGACCTCTTTTGAAAATGGGATGGCTGTGTTGGCAGTATTGCGAGAAACTTGTAGTCTCTACTTTTAAAAACTTCAAGCATTGGGCTATGCTGCCTAATAAGTTACTTGTTGCTGATTAGTTCCATTCTGGTCTCGGAAAGCATTGAAAAGTGCTGTTTCTGTTTAGATTTTCAAATTTGAAACTGTAAAAACTTGAAACGGTTTTGTGCGAGCGCTTTGAAGTTCAAAATGGTACATTGATACACTATGGCACATGTTTGTTGCAAATCTCAGCTAATTCAGCCTGTTGGTTCTCTAACGGGAAGCTGTTTTATGCTAAAAACTGTGATTTTTTTAAAAATCCAAGATGGCCGCTTCCGAACAATTTTTTATTGACGTGTCATGGTGTCGAATCAGAAGATGAGCAAAATGCACCATATTTCAAAAATTCGTAATGTTTGGTCAATCCTGTCTGCGTTTTTTCGGTCACTATGACGCTTTGAAAAACAATTTTTTACCTGTTTTCGCACTTGAACTGTGATGTTCTGGAATGTTCTGTAACTTTCAAACCAACTTACTTTTTGTTCCGATGCCTATCAATCGGGTCGCAACAAAAATTGTAGCTTTATCTCTAACGGTTCTTGAGAAAAACTCAACCGAGTTCGGCAAGGTTTGCGCGAAAGAATAAGAAAGAAAAAAATAATAATAAAACCAGGCAGAACAATAGTATTTTAGATTCTCTAAAATACTAATTATTACCATGCCTACCCTGGGTACACCTATACCAACCCTGCATACCACCTATACCGACCCTGTATGCACCCATACCGACCTCACTGGGCCGGCCGGAAGTGAGTCAGCAGAGCCTGAGGTCCCGAAAGTAGCCTGGGAGAATATAAGTACCATCTAACGGAAGTAACCACCCTTGCCCCTCACCGAAGAAGCTGGATCAAGAGCTGAGAGGGCTGAGTACCCAGAGACTGGATGTGATTGGACACAGACATTATAACTCCGCCCATTACCCTAGGGCGCCTATTCTCTTTAAGCCTTTATTGTATGCCTATTTGTCGTCTATTTATATATATTATATCATTGGTGTATTTCGGACCATTGCCTGTTAATTGGATGACTGTCTTTTTGCCCTGCCTATAAAAGGCAGAACACTTGCAGTAACAGTCAGTTGTAAAATGGAAATTGAAATTGTTTACTAACTCACTTTATTCTGGTTGAATAAAGTCATGTATGCTCAACTACGTTGAGATATGTGTTTGAGCCGAGGGCTCGCATTTGGTTGCAGAGTGGCAACACTCTGTCTAGTATACATTCGGTAACTCACCGACCCTGTTGTTGCAACAGGTTAATCTAACAACTGGTGGCAGCAAGCTACCGCACACAGCTGGGGATTTTGTCGCCCCCAAAATCCACTACAATACCACCATTGTGCATATCTCTATGCTATGTCATTTAATTTCATTTTAAAGTTTACCTGAAGAGTGCAAACAACCATCTATTGCACGAAAATAATTAGCCGTGACAAAGTATTTGATTCTCAATAAAGTTCGCTTTCACGATAAAAAAATTAAACACTATATATCTGTACTTCAATTATCTATATATCTATACTACATGTATCTATATATCTATACTACATGTATCTATATATCTATACTACATGTATCTATATATCTATACTACATGTATCTATATATCTATACTACATGTATCTATATATCTATACTACATGTATCTATATATCTATACTACATGTATCTATATATCTATACTACATGTATCTATGTATCTATACTACATGTATCTATATATCTATACTATATGTATCTATATATCTATACTACATGTATCTATATATCTATACTACATGTATCTATATATCTATACTATATGTATCTATATATCTATACTACATGTATCTATATATCTATACTACATGTATCTATATATCTATACTATATGTATCTATATATCTATACTACATGTATCTATATATCTATACTACATGTATTTATATATCTATACTACATGTATCTATATATCTATACTACATGTATCTATATATCTATACTATATGTATCTATATATCTATACTACATGTATCTATATATCTATACTACATGTATCTATATATCTATACTACATGTATTTATATATCTATACTATATGTATCTATATATCTGTACTTCAATTATCTATATATCTATACTACATGTATCTATATATCTATACTACATGTATTTATATATCTATACTATATGTATCTATATATCTATACTACATGTATCTATATATCTATACTACATGTATCTATATATCTATACTATATGTATCTATATATCTATACTACATGTATCTATATATCTGTACTTCAATTATCTATATATCTATACTACATGTATCTATATATCTATACTACATGTATCTATATATCTATACTACATGTATCTATATATCTGTACTACATGTATCTATATATCTATACTACATGTATCTATATATCTATACTATATGTATCTATATATCTGTACTTCAATTATCTATATATCTATACTACATGTATCTATATATCTATACTACATGTATCTATATATCTGTACTACACGTATCTATATATCTGTACTTCAATTATCTATATATCTATACTATATGTATCTATATATCTATACTACATGTATCTATATATCTATACTACATGTATCTATATATCTATACTACATGTATCTATATATCTATACTACATGTATATATATATCTATACTACATGTATCTATATATCTATACTACATGTATCTATATATCTGTACTTCAATTATCTATATATCTATACTACATGTATCTATATATCTATACTACATGTATCTATATATCTATACTACATGTATCTATATATCTATACTATATGTATCTATATATCTGTACTACACGTATCTATATATCTATACTAGATGTATCTATATATCTATACTACATGTATCTATATATCTATACTACACGTATCTATATATCTATACCACATGTATCTATATATCTATACTACATGTATCTATATATCTATACTAGATGTATCTATATATCTATACTACATGTATCTATATATCTATACTATATCTATCTATATATCTATACTACATGTATCTATATATCTATACTACATGTATCTATATATCTGTACTTCAATTATCTATATATCTATACTACATGTATCTATATATCTATACTATATGTATCTATATATCTATACTACATGTATCTATATATCTGTACTACATGTATCTATATATCTATACTACATGTATCTATATATCTATACTACATGTATCTATATATCTGTACTACATGTATCTATATATCTGTACGACCTG
This sequence comes from Cryptosula pallasiana, assembly GCA_945261195.1. NCBI lineage: Eukaryota > Metazoa > Bryozoa > Gymnolaemata > Cheilostomatida > Cryptosulidae > Cryptosula > Cryptosula pallasiana. The sequence continues at coordinate 25,769,372 of OX183130.1, forward strand.
TATCTATATATTTATACTACATGTATCCATATATCTATACTATATGTATCTATATATCTATACTACATGTATCTATATATCTATACTAGATGTATCTATATATCTATACTACATGTATCTATATATCTATGCTACATGTATCTATATATCTATACTGCATGTATCTATATATCTGTACTACATGTATCTATATATCTATACTACATGTATCTATATATCTATACTACATGTATCTATATATATATACTAGATGTATCTATATATCTGTACTTCAATTATCTATATATCTATACTACATGTATCTATATATCTATACTACATGTATCTATATATCTATACTACATGTATCTATATATCTATACTACATGTATCTATATATCTATACTACATGTATCTATATATCTATACTACATGTATCTATATATCTATACTACATGTATCTATATATCTATACTACATGTATCTATATATCTATACTACATGTATCTATATATCTGTACTTCAATTATCTATATATCTATACTACATGTATCTATATATCTATACTACATGTATCTATATATCTGTACTACATGTATCTATATATCTGTACGACCTGTATCTATATATTTATACTACATGTATCCATATATCTATACTATATGTATCTATATATCTATACTACATGTATCTATATATCTATACTAGATGTATCTATATATCTATACTACATGTATCTATATATCTATGCTACATGTATCTATATATCTATACTGCATGTATCTATATATCTGTACTACATGTATCTATATATCTATACTACATGTATCTATATATCTATACTACATGTATCTATATATATATACTAGATGTATCTATATATCTGTACTTCAATTATCTATATATCTATACTACATGTATCTATATATCTATACTACATGTATCTATATATCTATACTACATGTATCTATATATCTATACTACATGTATCTATATATCTATACTACATGTATCTATATATCTATACTACATGTATCTATATATCTATACTACATGTATCTATATATCTATACTACATGTACCTATATATCTATACTACATGTACCTATATATCTGTACTACATGTATCTATATATCTATACTATATGTATCTATATATCTATACTACATGTATCTATATATCTATACTATATGTATCTATATATCTATACCACATGTATCTATATATCTATACTACATGTATCTATATATCTGTACTACATGTATCTATATATCTATACTACATGTATCTATATATCTATACTACGTGTATCTATATATCTATACTACATGTATCTATATATCTATACTATATCTATCTATATATCTATACTACATGTATCTATATTTCTATACTACATGTATCTATATATCTGTACTACATGTATCTATATATCTATACTACATGTATCTATATATCTATACTACATGTACCTATATATATATACTACATGTACCTATATAAAGATATGACATCTACAGTACCCGATGTCTACGCACTAGAACCCAAACCTCGCTGACTTGGTTTCAGTGCTGCATTTTAATCGTGTCAACTAAATGTTACAATCGATCAATTTAGGATTAAGATTATTTTATCTAAAATAAATCTCATTTTGGAAATAATATTATTCTATAGTTTTTATAAATATAAATGATATATTTTGGCTTCTTTGTTTTTGGGAAAACACTGTCATAACTTGAGCTCATAAAAAGATAGAACTTTTGCAAAAACAAGTCACAAGCAATGCTAAAACAAGTCACAAGCAATACCAAAACAAGTCCCAGTATAAGAGCAAATGTGACACACAACATCAGATGTAGTAAATGAGCGATGAACTAGGCGAAGGCTTGGCCTTTCATAGGCCAAATGACAGGAAGTGTACAGGAAGTTATTGGCCTACTTAGTGATTAGTCCAATCATACAATGAGTGAAATATAGGTAAGCAAATACAATAACAGGTTTTCAATGCCATCCAATAACGTACCATGCGTGACGTTAGATACAGACTGTGCCCAGAGGTGAGGGGCAGCATTACTGAGTCCCTACCCAGTATGAAGTGATGCTAAGGGTCTCTATATCTCGTAGTAGGTTCACAGTCTTTAACAGTCATTGCTCCTAAATCCCTAATGTCTAAAACTATTAAAAATGTGGATAGAGGCTCTTGTGGTCCTTAGGCTATCTTTTGGTTCTCTGAATATGGAAGCCATTTTAACGTTGGTCCGGAGTACCTTCCCAGGGCCGGTACTGCGCCGGTGTATTGCCGGTCCTTTGCGGATACTTTGCCGGTATTGATATATACATGTGTATATATTGATGAATTGCAGTACAGCCGGCTCATTTCATGGCCATCTTCTCAACACATTGGTCATAGCAGGGCTCGACCCAAACCCGCCACAACAGTAAACAAGTATTGCTAACCTTAGTAAACTAGACATGCGCTCAGGAAACACTGAGAAATGGCTATGACTAGTACTCTGCGAAGGGTAAACACTAACTAACTCAACCATAGTAGTTGTAGAGAACATTCAACGCTATCATCTAGCTTATTTTAACTCTATGCTGATGAAGGGTTGCACTGCACAGAGGGGAATGAGACGTTCTTAAAATGAACAACAACCACTGCTTGTTCCCAGGTAAATAGGAAGCCGTTTTACACAACCTAGGTTTGACCTGTGCTCGACCTTTACTTGCTTCAAACAACCACCAGATGTAACCATGGCCACTGGCCCAACCAATTAGTATATGGTAAAATTCAATATATTTATAAAATTTAGTCATACAAAAATATAATGCATAGATAGTTCTTCTACTTCTCACATCAACTTACTATCGCCATCTGATTGACACCTTGGTAAGCAGATGCATTAAAAAGATCCTTATGATCTCCTTATAGCACGTCTGCTTTCACTGATAGTACAGTACTTTCAAGCCAATTCTCCTTCAGTACAGCTGTCCTAAGGTATAGAGTTCTGCTGCTCCTCAACTAGCCATTTCGTGGGAGTTGCATCTCCAAAGGAGAGTTACATGTACTTCTGTACAACCACTGTTAATTTTTATATAGCAACTGGTACCCTACAGCATTCAATGGGAAAAATTATTTTTTCTATTTATTGCAGGGAGTTGAAACTTAGGGAGCCTTAAGGGAAATGATGGGGGTTCAGATGGTGGAAATTTGTATGCATTAGGTTGGAGAGAAGGCCTAGAGAAAGAGAGAGAGTCAGGCATGTACTAATTAAAGGTTTCATTTAAGGTCAATTAAGGAAAAGGGAAGGAGACTTACTGGACCATTTTCATGGAAGTAAAGGTAGCTAGGGAAGGAGGAGAGGGTCACAGGGGCATGGAACAAGGAGGCAACGCAGGTGGATACTGGGTGGAAAGGGAGATTCAATAAACTAATTGGTGACGCAAATTCACAACACTATACAAGCATAGTTACAAAACCAAATATGTAAATGAGCAGTTCAAAATAAAGAGTTGTCATTGGCTGATTTATAGTTAATATGTTTCAAGGCCAGTAGGGTTTAGTAGTTGTAAAGTGCATTTTTTGTTGGAGTTGCATGTATTACTCATCTTTCTCAATTGGCCAGCTTGTGCTATTCATCTTCATCTAAAGGAAAAAGCCTAATATCAGCACATCTCACACACCTGTGCCTGAGGGCTCTTGGCTTTATTACTAGGCAACCCTGTGCATACTGGGGTAGATTTTGGTGCATGCATTAGTAAACTGTTTGTTTGCTATCAGACACTGATCTACACTGTCCAGCCCTTGTAAAGGGCTGGTAGAATAACTTGCTGTGTCAGTGGCACAGCTTGCAGGGCCAGTTTGGTGTGGTGATACTGTGCCGGCACAACATGACCGTCTTAGCCGAGGATCTCCAAAACTATCTAGGATCCTACACTAACCCTGGAGCCTGAAGTACCCTTCCTTGGATTACCAGATGTATTGACCAAAGGCTAGGTACAGCCTCAGAACCCTGCGGAAGTCTCTGATTGGACTATGGAGACATGACTCCGCCCTTTAGTCACCATTTTCATTTAACCTTATTACACAGCATGATTTGTGGACTATTTATAAATCCATTATTATTGATCTAATTATTTCCTGTGCACGTATTGTTATATCTTATATGCAAATAACTTCCTGCCAGCCTGCCTATGTAATGGCTGAAGCTCTTGCGTTTCATTGCATCCATTCATGTACTGCCAACCATCCTAGAGGATTGCCACCCTAAGAATGGGTACTTATGAATAAAGCCATTATTCAAGCTAGCACTCTGTGTAGTTTGTCTGAGCCGTGGGCTTTGTGCTTGCCAACTGATCCAGAAGTAACTGATCATTAGTTGTCACTGTCGTATCAGCACAGTGTCCCCTCCGGAGAGAGGCACGATACTGAAGATTATTGGAATTTCCTGGAAACCAGGCTGAAATCTTTTACATTGGTGGCAGCGGTGGGATAAACGGTACCTTCCCATGCTGTGCTCTTTCATGCAATCATTTGGCCTTGCGAATACACAGGCTACTAGATGAGAAACAGTCCTAGCTATAGGTAGCTAGTGTCAGTGGATTGCAATCTGCTTGCTGTACCAGATCAATATTATTATGCCTGTATACAGCTGGTCTTTAGTCTCAAATAAGCGATCTCTCCCCCTCTCGTACAGTACCGATATCACAACTACAGAGTGGAGCGAACTCAACGAGCCTGTAGAGAATAGTAAGGCGCCTGTACTGGACTGCTGCAAATGGAGCAATATCTGCTGTTGATACAGGAAGCCTTTGGTTCGGGTATACTGTGCTGAAATAACTATTGCATGGCGGAGGGCATCAACGAGTCTGCAGAGAGATCCAGTTGCATACTGTGTCAATAATCTCTATACAATCTCCTCAGATCTACACCCCGTAGATCTACTCTCAATGGTAACTGGCCTGTAGTAGCCCTGCCTTAGGTTCTGTAGAGAACCAGCCACACTGACTGTACGGTCGTTGAGTTTACTCCTCCAGCAGCAGAACTGAGTGAGGGAGAGTTGTGTATCTGCTATACAGGCTCAGTTGCTAAAAGTTATTTCAGCTTGGAGTGTTGCTCAGCTAGTAAAATTGACCCCGGCACTGTATCTCTATACAGTGTCCCTTCACTACGATCTGAAGGCTCGTAGAGCTTGCTCTGCCCTGCAGCAGTGCACTAGAGCTTGGTTGCAGTTGTTACAGCTACAAGTTGCCGGATACTATCACAGTATCCACTATATAGGCGCCTCTAGAGCTGCTAGAGCCACTGGAACTACTGATTCTGGCCCGGGATCCAGTTGCACTGACCATTTCCTATATGGGAATTGACCTGAGAGAGCAGTGCTGATAGAGCACCTGCTGGCAACCCAGACAACTCAGCATTGGACAGATTGACTGAAGCATTCCAAGCCATCCTGTGACCTAACCTAGGCAATGCACCAGCTACTTGTAAGGACAGATTGACTGAAGCATTGCAAGCCATCCTGTGACCTAACCTAGGCAATGCACCAGCTACTTGTAAGGACAGATTGACTGAAGCATTGCAAGCCATCCTGTGACCTAACCTAGGCAATGCACCAGCTACTTGTAAGGCACCCAAGTTCGGCGGAGAGTGAGATGTTGAATATTTTATCACCGGCTTCATAGAAGTGGTGAAGATTAATGAGTGGCCAGAAACTACGGCCATGTTAAACTTGAGAGATGCATTACGTGGTAGAGCATTGGACTGTGGAAAGCCTATACATCTGCATGGTATCTTTGCTGCCCTGTAGCACAAGGGAAGTCAAGGGAAGCTGTGTCCCGGCTCATCAGCCTGCGCAGACAGCACAAAATGCCACCTCAGAAACACGCTAATGAGGTAGAGTGTTTGGTACGCATTGCTTATGCTAACCTCCCTCATAGACTTATACAGAGGATGATGCTGGACACGTTCAGTACCGGAGTTGGGAATGCTTATCTGCAGAGACATTTGTTGCCCATGCAGCCCGCAGACTTGGCTGAAGCAGTTCGGGCCGGCAACTAGTAGAAGATGAGAGAGAGATAATAGATGACATTGGTAACCACTACATTACCCACATGTATGTATGGAATGGAGTGTTACCTACAATGTGTATTGTTGCTCCTCAGCTAACTCACCTACGTATTAGAGGTCTTACCGCCCATTCAGATGTACAAAGGTAAGTAAATGATTGGTTTGTGTTTAAGTCACCTGTTATATTGTGAAGGACCGGCGCCATTACGAACGTTCTATGGTATACTCATACGTACACTTACACAGTTCTATGCCTACACTTATTCCAGTACTGTCTACATGTCTTAGTTCTATGCCCGCGCTTTAGGGCAAGTCATTCTATGCGCATTTATTATTACTTTTCTTTAACATTTAACCATATATGTTTGCCATGTGAAGTTATTCATGCAATTACTCTAGAACCACCTCTTATACCTTATTGGCACACTCTAGCCAATTGTTGTGCTAGGTGTGGCCACCCTTTGTCTACCATTTGTGAGTTATGTAACAGTGTATATAAATATGGATGTTTGAATCAATAAAGTCAGAGTCAGCTTGCACACTCTCAGAAGTTTCTTTGTTCTCTAACAATAACTTCACTGCGCTAAGTACATGCACGTACAACGAATGCTCTATTACTCGAGTAGTAATTAATAAGCAGATCAGCCTGGACCTCTGCTGGCCGAACATAGCTTTGACTAGTTCGCCTTCAAAGTTCGGCCTCTGCCTTGCACTGAAACAGATTAGCCGAACCTCTGCTGGCCGAACCTAGCTTACTTTGACTAGTTCGCCCTTCAAAGTTCGGCCTCTGCCTTGCACTAGAATAGCTAACGCAACCGACAGCTAGATAGTAAACTAGGATGGTAATGCACCACTCCCAAGGATACTAGTCGACCTGTGGGCGGGTTGTATTGCTGAAGCAATAGATACAGTTGGCCATCACAGTACGGGAGGTTGTGCAGGCATACCTGCCAACTGCCACGCAATTCGCGTATTTTTACGCATTTTTTCTTGAAAAAGTGGTTTGCCACACATTACTCATTTTCACTCATTTCAATGTTTTGCCACACATATTTTCTAGTTTAAACTATCTGCCACACCAGTTCAGTTCACCAGCTCTGATGCCACTCATGTATTGGGAACTGCCACTCAAATTTTCAAACTGCCACTCAGCATAAATATGAGTAAGTCAAGCATAAAATTAGACACAATCATCATCACCAGAAATAGTAAAAAATTCAATAAATGATAGATCAATTTTGTCAGCCTTGCATTTATTTACAATGTTGGGGGTAATAGAAAATTCCCCTGAAACGTCTCTGATTTATTTCCAGGAATTGCCACTATTTGATAATATGTGAAGGTCAAATTAGCCTAACCCAAATTCCACAGCTCGATAGAGACTGTGTCTTCAAGCCCAACTCAACTGGATCAAAAGTTGATGGATCCTCAGTCATGATAGAGCCATGTGCGCGCTATTATTCTCTTCGAGAGAAATTTCTTTTCATCTTCTCATCAAGAAATTCCTTGATAACTCATTTTCATATCAATTTGCTGGCACTGTTTTGTTCCCATTTGATTAATTCTGTTTAGAAGGAAAAAGAAGAGATGCAGAATGTTGAGCATGAGTCTTTTTAGGTGAGTAGAGCAGCCAGCAGAAAGCAAACTAGCAACGACGTCTCTTCTACTATTATTAATTATTATTATCATCTACCTATCTATAATAATCTACTACTATCATCTATCTCTACTATTATTATTAATAGCTATTTTTTTAATGGTTATTATTATTATAATATATGTAATATGTATTACTCTTCTTCTCGATTTAAATGATAGTAAATAATAATAATTAATATATATATTTTATTATAGGCCTATATATTATTATTATATAAATATATATTATTATAATATATATATAATAATATATAGGCCTATAATAATATATATTAATTATATAATTATATTAATTAATCATTATTATTTACTATCATTTATATATATATATATATATATGTATATATATATATTGAGTATCAATCTTTCTAGCTCCTCGATTTTTTCTTGTTGTTGTGCACTGTTTTACTTACTTCAGTCTTCTTGACTGCTTTTCACCGTGACCATCACTCAGGCATCTACTACTAGTCACAATAATTAATTATTTATTATTATTTATTCATTTAATTATTTTTATTTAGTATTGCTTATGTGCACACCTTGTGCCCCACCAGCCATACTATTTTACTAATATATATATATAAATAAGTAATTAGGATTAGCACGCTAGCACACTTTGCATGTGGTGTCGACTTTTTGGCAAACACCGCCCCTAAAGAATCAGAATGTGACCCCCGTAATTCAATGAATGTAGGCCTATATGTGTACTAACTAACTGGTTTGATAGGCCAGGCTAGGGCGAGCAGGGACGAGGAGGCTAGCAGCGTGTGTATTTATTTGGTCCCAAAGCCATTATAACAGTCACCCCCCCCCCCATCAAGCGAATCAAAAATAAGTCATCATGGGGGAGAACTTCATTGTTGTATTGCCTTTTTATTTATTATCGCTATCATTTTAGTTACTTTTCAACCGATAAAACCAAAATCAGGGCAAAGTATTTTTCCGAGCTCGGGAAAACGTTGGTGTCAAAGGACTCATGGCAGGAAGAATTCAATGAGGTATGGCACTGTTTATCAATTGTGTTTGAAATTCAATTTGGTGAAATTAAGGCGTGTCCAGGTGAAGCCTATGTGTCACAGAGCTGATACTCTTACCAAGCTATTGATAGGAATATGCACTCATTGCTGTCACATGCCCCTATGTATCCACTAAGCTGACACCATTTCAAAACCCTTAGGTAGAAATGGCAAAATTTACCATTATCATAAATTTAGGAACTATAGTATGTACATTAACACAATGTAAGTTTTTATCTACAAAACTATATTGCAGGCTGAAGAGAAGTACGCACTGCAGATTTCCCGCAGCAACATACCTCTCAGCGGAGATGCAGATTCAACAACTGTTGAGATTTTCAGGTACGACGCTACTACGCCAACTGTAGGTTTGATAAGTTTTTTTTTGTATTTTGCTTGCCCTATATTTTTTATATTCAATTCATTTATCATGATCTGGTATAGGCTTATAGGATTTTGATATTTAGCAGTATGTTCAATGCCTCAGCAAGTCAAGGTCAGTTCAAATCAACTAAGGCTGCGCTCAAATAATATTTGTCTCTGTGTCACAGATGACCAGGCCTTGATCCCGCTTATACAGAATAAAACTAACCTGTATCGTTGCATACCTATAAAAAATATCACAGGCAAAACTCATATTTTCCTCACTCTCAAAATGGGCATAGAAAACATTCAAGCTTTTAAAATAGCTTTCGCCCTAGGCTAATTGCTCAGGCTGTCGCTTGGGGAGTGTATCCCATATATATATTGCTTACTAACCTCTGGTAATATAGAGACAGGTAGGTCTATTAATTTGATGGAAGTAAAACACAGATATTTTAACATCTAGTCTTTGCTTGCATCCTCGAGCAATTTATACAAATAAATCCTTGGTGTGTATTTCTGTATATAGTTGAAATACTGGTCATGAAAATAAGCTATACAGTTGAAAGGTAGAGATAAATTCTGTGGTTTAGTTTTCTTCCCTTGGCGAGACTGAAAAATCTGAATGCCAGTGGCTCTTTATCACCACTAGTTATATTACTACAACACAAGGCAGATGGTCAACCCATTAGCTGGAATGCCACTGGTATTTTTGTATTTGCAGGCATCAGTCCATCCTCTATCACCCAGTCGATGTAGCCAAGGATGGCAATTGCTTTTTCAATAGTGTCAGTTGGGCGCTGTTTGGAAATGAGAAGATGGCCATAGAGCTGAGGGTTAGGCTAGCCATGTTTATGCGCATCAATGCCCACCTCTTCTCTTTGGAAACTGTTCAAACTATATTCCAGCCTGACTTATCTATGAACGAACTCGAAACAATTATACAATCGTCAGTAGCTAGGGGGGATTTTGTTCATCAGGATATCCCAAGTACAATAAAAAATAGGAGCCGAGCAATCATAAGACAAGGAGAATATGCAAGCATGGTTGAGGCGTTATACATGGCAATTATGCTCGAAGTGAACATTGAACTGATCTACCCAAGCACTTACAACTTGTTCACGAAAAAAGAATTCTACTCTGGTGTCATCCAATGTTCGAAGCCATCACGTCCCAGTATTATCCTCAGCTGGACCAACACTGACCGTGAATCTGTGAAACTCCTTGATTCTGGGAAGTGGCGGCCAAACCATTTTGTACCTTGTATACTGAACCAAGAGGTAGGTTGAATATTCGCATGTAGCCATGCCAAGTCTGTCTACAGTGGTGGGGGAGGGGTGCGACCATTGGACCGCAAATTTTCTAATTTCCACAAAGTACAAAAATGAAAATTCAAGCCCCACCCCAAAGCCCTCCCCAGGAGAGCAAACCTTGCAGACAGCCCTGAGCTATGCAATCGCTTCACCTTGTACATCAAGTCTGTTGACACCTTACCTATAATAGCCCATCCCAGTTCCTAGACCTGATTGTGAAGAGTAACGGTAACGATAAATGCTTGTATGTGTAAAGTATATCTATTTAGCTAATTGGGTTTGGAATTCTCACACCTGAAAAGCAATCACTCACTCAGCAGTTATAGCGCTCTGACAATCAATAAAATAGATAATTTGATACGGAGAACTCCACCTCTGTTCCCAAAATTGGCTACCTAACAAAAAATGCTACTTTGTTTTAGCATCATTTTTTTTGTCTGTTCTGCTTTTAGCAGCCCTTTACTCTGAATTAGTCCTAACAGCTCCAATGAGAAAAATTATAAATATTCTTAAACAATTGTAAGCTTTAAGTGCACTGTACCTGATAGGCCTACTCAGGCATTTTTCTTGTGTCAAAGTTATTACACTGCAGTTTTTTATATCAGTGGACCAGTATTGCAAGCCTGTCACATAATGTTGCTCTATTGTTCACGTAATTCAGCAGAACAAACCCGATGATGAGCTAGATGATGCCGAAGTAGAGCAGGATAGAGCAGAGTGTCCTGATAGTAAAACTTCACCCAGTTGTAAACAGGTAGGTCTTTAAAATCAGGTTTTCTGCATCTGGGTTTTGAAAAATGTACGCGTGCTTTCCATCTCAGTATGCTAACATGCATTGCTAATGATGTCTTCATCAGGTATATGCAGTTTGTTATATTGTGAATATTCCAACAATTTATGATTAATCTTCGAATAACCGTAAATGGTAAAAATTTTATAGGCTACCTGGTATGTTAACATTTCCCTGGGAATTCGAAACTAAGTACCTTGTTGGTTGCGCCGTTTCCAACTGACCATCCACGGAATTAAAATTTTATCTTTTCGATGTTTTTGGGTGTTATTTTAAGATAACTGGCTGAGAGGAGTGTAGAGCAATAATTGTAAAAAAATCTTTGATAGGCCATACCGGTTATAGAAACGAATACGTTTCTTCAATAAATACTGGTCTTTTTTGGTCAAAATAGCGGATTCATGAATACCAGTGCATGCTGTCTGTGCGCGGTGACGACCATTTTTGTGTTATAGCCATTATTCTATGTGTGCTTAGAATTATTTTTTGCAGCCCAGGATTGAAGATGGCCACCTTACTGTAAAACGGACCATGACCAGCATGGAACCAGACAAACCTACCAAGATTGCAAAATCTTCCAAGATAAAGTTTCCCACCACAAATAGGGTAGGACTTAGTCTAAGAACCTATACTTGCATGTGTCAGCCAGAGTTGTGCGGGCTCTAACTATGATAGCCTTAGATGTATTGGCGATTGTGTGTCCCTTTCTATTTTTATAGGGAACACAGTTCAATCCCATTTGGTGTGCGACGCATGAATACATAACTGCCTCAAAGGCCGGAGACACACATTTCTATTGTTCTGCCTGTCTTAAGGACGTGTCCTGTTCTCATATGGGACATGCCGACGTCGAACGCCATTGTACAGGTTCCAGACATATGCGTAATGTGACCGAGATTAAGACGAGGGCAACCATGAGCATGGATGCCTATGTGGACAAGTCCCAGGAAGCACTCACCAACCAGGTAGGGTCAATAGTGGTTTCAACTGTCTACTCAATGCTTTGCAGCTCAGAGTTTACCTACCAAGAGTTTGCTAAACGAGAGAAGGCTTGTGCTGATCGATCTACTCTTGCTAATCTGCTTGCAACCAAGGAGTTGGAGAGTTGTTGCAATTTAAAAGTCTTGAGGGGTTGCATAATGCATACTCTTTGGAGTTTTGAGACAATACATACTCTTTGGTGTTGTGTAATCTGGTATGGCGTTTTATTAACTAAAAATCTAGTTGAATAATATTTTCTGGTTTGTTTAAGTGTAAAGAATTGGATTAACCTCCATTCCCATCTGACTTGTAGGTTATGAGAGCTGAGTGCTTGATATCTAACTGGATTGTGCAACACAATATTTCATTCAATGCTGCTGACCATCTACAGGCTGTCATGAAGAGTGCATTCCCTGACTCTATCATTGCTAAACGGTATGCATGTGGACGCACTAAAACTACACATGTTGCTGGAGCCATGAGCAATCACTACTTGTAAGAACTCATAACCTTTCATTATTTATTTTATCCGTGTGAAATCCTGCAGTGTGTGGGCCTATTCTAATGTATCTTCAGTAATATACGTGTGGCTACGTGATTGATTTATATACCCAGACATATTTCCTGTAACGAATCGACACTGTAAATTAGTTCTTGTACAGCTAAACCAGTGTTTTTGATAGATCATGCAATTAGGAATTGAAGTGAATGGTCTGTGCTTTTAGTACTAAGGGGGATGCTTTAATATAAAAAAAGGAGCCACATCGGCTCATAACTAGATTTTTGCTGATCAGGGGTTGACTACCATTGGTTGTGTGCTTACCTGACTAAATGTAAATAAATTTGCAGACAGGAGCTGAAGGAAATGATGAAATCTCAACCTTTCTCAGTTTGTGTCGACGGCTCTAATGACCAGGATGTGGGTAAAATGTACCCGATTACTGTTCGAATATATGACATAAACCGCAGTTCTGTAGTGAGCAGGTTTCTTGATATCTGCGCAATCTCAGGATCTGACAACTCAACAGCTCAAGGTATATGCTGTATAGTTTGAATGCTCCAATGGTCTTGTGCAGGGATCATAGCGAAGTGCCACTAAATCTCTGCATGTGTTGACCATTGGAGCATTCAAACTAGACGTACTGTAAAATGCAAAAATAATGCATTGAATCAAATCTAAGCCTGTATCTTACCTCGACTAATCTACAGTCAGTCTCATGTACAACTCTTTAAACACGGGAATAAATTAAAATAAATCTGCTCTTGTTAAAAATTCAGCAAAAGTGACGACCATTGGTTTATTTATGTTCCAGGTCAACCAACCGGTCCACAGCTTACATGTCCATGAAAATAGGTGCGTTTGAAAATAAAACTTATCGTCGAATTTGAATTGGTATCCTGATTGGTTGATTAATTCTAGCGAATATAATTTCTTAATCGTATATTGGCTGCTGGAAATGAAGAAGTAGTATATTATCTGCTGTGATTCAAGACATATAAACTATAAATCATTTTTCATCCTACAAAAGATGACAAGCGAAAGTGTGCATTTTATCATTGCTACGATTGCACAGGGTGGGAGATATTGTAGCACTAGTCCCTCTATGGTGGAAGAAAATGGTTCATCTTATCAGATTATCCTCTGTCCTGATTTCAAAGAAAACAATTGGGGCATGAGAGTGTCCATGGACCATTATGTTTGCCAACCATAATTTACAGTATAGCACATAATGGTGGCATTGGCTAGTAAATAGGGGCTGGGCACTTTAGGTGTGTGCACACTCACAACACATAATTATGGTATTTTATATTGCAGCTATGTATGACGCTCTCGTTGAACGACTAGACTTCATGGACACACCCTGGCACAATTGTGTGGCTATTGGTGTGGACAACACAAATGCAAACATAGGGAAAAACAACTCCATCAAGTCAAGGGTTTCTGTGGCAAACAGCTCTACGTACATACAGGGCTGTCCGTGCCATATTGTGCATAATACTGCAAAAGCTGGCTGCTCGGCCCTCAGCAAAAAGGTATGATGAAGTAAAAGGTAGAGGGAGAATTTCATATTAAGTTAAACCCTTAATAAGGGCGAAAAATATTGAAATAGGGATGGCATTTGAACCGAAATTTGGTTGAAAACAGTAGCTGTCTGAGGAAATCGATATAGATAGTTATCATTTTAATGCATTTTAATTTTGGGGAAACGCCACTTTAGCTTCAAAAATGTGGTAGTTGATCATTAGTCGATGTGTTAATTGATATTTCAGCAAAATATATCAACTATTATATCAGCGATTGACCTGGAAGTTCATCTTTTGTATGGGGAACTTCACCATAAAACTTAGATGATATTAGCTACTGTCTCGTGATTGTACTTTGTCAAGAGTTGTCCCTTCATTGACATTAGGGAGACAACTTTCATTTACAAAGTATATTTGAAAGTACCTTGCAATTTGAAATGGTTATTTGCTGTTTTTTATTTATAGAGGAAAACAACTGAGCATGTACTCATTGGTAAGGGCTTTGTGTGTGACAATGTACATGAACTAACCCCCTTCTAGATGTGATTATTGTTATTGCATATCGCATGCAGATACACAATACTAATAAATAACATGCATTAAGGCATATACCTATATCCTTATATTCGTTGTATTGCAGTGCGCATGGTGTGGGGATTATATTTCTATTTGGGATTTACCCTAATGCACTCATTTCCATGCTTTGTCGTCAGCTTCTTTTTATCTGCATGTTCGAGATTTTGAAAGGACGGTTTAAAAAGTGACAAGACATGTCTGTTTATTTCAGGCCTGGCGAGCTTCTAGAATGGCATCGCTATTTTACACAGAATATAATGTAGTAGCACCAAAGAAATGATTCAGTCGTGTATTTAATATAGTTTAGGATATCCGTATGCATTGTGAATACTGATTATCTCTGTAGTACGTTTAAATGTCTACACTGCACCTTGACCTACGGAGTTCAATCAATTAATATTTCAGTTGTGTGTACGGATTTTCATAAATTTATTGATTCTCTATCACTTCCTTCACCTCAGTCCCCAGCAGCTTATTTGTGTGTAGTCTTGAGAACTAGATTCAATATCTATGGTGATCAAGGCTAGGTTCAACCACCCAGATTACAGTCTAAGTCCTTAGACTAGGGCAAGTGGTGTTCTCGTGTTGCGATCCATATTGCTGTATTATGTTCTGGTTTGTCTTTGGTTCTTTCAGAGGTTCTTTGATGTTGATGAGCTGCTTACCGATATTTACTTCTGGTTTGATAAAAGCAGCAAACGGAAAAACACTTTGGTCGAATACACTGAGCTGTGCCATATAGAATACAGGCAAATGATCAAACATGTAAATGTACGATGGCTGAGCATTGGTCGGTGTGTTGACAGAACGCTACAAATGTATGATGCTTTGCAGGGCTACTTCATATCGCAAGAAGGTAATAAAAAATACTTTGGGTCTAATGCATGTAAACCTCACTCCTAATATTATTCGTCTGGACATTGAATAATGGAAGATTGAAGAACTTACCCGCGTATTTACCCTCATTTTCATCACTAATAGAACTATTAAAATGAGCCCAGTGTTACAATGGTTTGAAAATCTACCGTACACATAGAGATAACTTATAGCTATATTTAATTATGTCACTATTTTCATACTGTTGGGTCGGTAATTTAAACAATGATTAATGTGGACCAGTTAAATTGGGTCTTGGATATTGGGTTTTGTTAGCCCAAAGGCACAGGGCCCATATGCATGCATTGACCTGTTGAAGAAATCATTTACTTGTCAATTTTATGGATCACTTTATAATCAAATTAGGCTTTTCAAAACTACGGTCAAAACATGCAACTGAAATCCGCAAGTAGGTCCTAGCGGAATCTGCTGCAGCGAGCAATGCATACTCTGCAAAGTACATGTATGCACTTAATAGTGTGTATTTACTTTGTAGATGCAAAGGTAGACGATAAGAGCAGACGAGATAGACTTGTGAGTGCAGGACCCATTGACGGGAGTGTTGGCTGAAATTCTATAGTCACGTTATACACAAGTTTGACACAGTTAACCAAACTCTCCAGCAGGAAGAGGCGATCATCCACTTGCTCCATGATCAGCTTCAAAATTTATATCAGACGATTCTGAGCTGCTTCATTGATGGGCAGGTGGCCTTTGGTAGCGATCAACGTATTGATTTGAGTGATGCCAAATTACCATATTTAGATGGTGAGAGCTACACACTATAACTTTGTGCAATAAAAACAGTTTCAATTTTAATTGGCAACGTGGTGAATGCGCCCTGAATACAATGCGGTTTATTTTCTTGTATAGCTTTTTGATGGGACATGAAATAATAGTAATGAGTTTATTCATACACCACTGAATGAAATCCATGATAGGATAACTTCTAAGCGGTGAATACTGCATCATTGCAGTGTCCAGCTCGGAAATCAAACCCAGGGCCAGTCGAAAACGATTGAACCAGAAGTGAAATTTCTGTAGAACTACAAAACACTTATTACCTTTTACCATTCCAAAATGCCTACACATCCCGCATGTGTATAGTATTGTCATTTATATTTTTACCACTCAAAGGATAGTCCTCTGCTATTTTCAACTGAGCACACATCTCCAATTTGGTACATAACACGTGAGCTTCTTGTGCTGCCAGACCTCATTTTATTGTCGTGTTTCGTTGCAGACTCCCAGTTGAAGATGGGTCTGGCTCTTAAGCCACATATTGAGCGCCTCTTAGATGAGGGAGAGATTGATGCTAACACATATGCGTCCTTCTTCCAAGGGTGTCGCACGTTCTATTTCCAATCTGCAAAATACGCTCAAAGGTGGTTCCCATTGGAAGACGAACTCTTAATACATGCTCGATTTGTAAACTTCAGTAACAGAAAGACCGCAACTATTGCGAATGTGCTCTACTTTATGAAAAGGTCAGCAACAATTATCACTGGTTTACCACCTGAATGGATATTGTATATGATTATGCGGATCATGCAGTACACGATGAATAGTTTGATATTTGCAATTGTGTGTATCGGGGGAATTGGTACCTCTAGTGCTCAACGCAATAAATTTTGGGCACCTAAACGCTGTAGGTCATTTCACTCAGGTTAAGTGGGTCACACCAATATTTAAAAGGTTTGATAAATGCTAAATAACATATTGGCAGATACAGCCACTTGTTGAATCCAGAAGGCCAGGGGAATTATGCTGATGATGTTGATGGGGAATTTACCCGATACAAGACTCTCAGCGACGAAGTAGGGAAGGGACTTTCTGCAGTGGAGGTTTGGTCGGTCATTTCTAAAATACAGATCGGTGACACATTGATATTTAAAAAGCTGTCTGAGGTAGCTTTGCTGGTATTAGTTATTCCCCACTCGAACGCAGGCGAGGAGAGAGTTTTTTCCCAAGTGAAAAAAAATCTAGGAGGTCAGCGTTCCAATCTGGACGTGAAGAAAACTCTGAATGACATGCTTGTATTAAAGAACACACCACAATGTGAGCCCTGTGCCGACCTGCCCACCCCATTGCAGCTGCTGAAAGCAGCTAAGAAAGCCACAGTCGCTGCTGTAAAACCAGGTGCGAAAGAAAGTTGACAATTTGATGCTCTACACGTATTACTAGGGAACTTGAAAGTTAGTTAATATAATTGTTTTATTATATGCACCCAATTCAGGATTATGCTCAAATAAAAACTGATCCCTTTATTGGCCCACCCGTCATAGAAACTCAGTGTTACATTTGTTTGTTTAGGTGCTATCACACTTTCGATATTATCCCAAAACTTTTGCCTGTCATCGTACTTTTAAATCACAGTTTTTGATGTTACCTGTTTACCTATGCATGTATATTGTCACTTAACAAGATATGTATGGCGCTCTCTAGCACAGCGACATATCCGCGTGTTAAGAATAATAATTAGTTTGTGTGACATTCTTTGTAATTATATTTTCTGGTTTTACACCTCTGTTGCAAATCTGAAAATGCCACAGCTTTCGTCTTTATTCACCTTTTATGTCTTATTCATTCAATATGCGTTTAGTCGTCAGCTGGAGGTTTATTCTAGCAAGTGGTCGCAATGTTCTCACGACTGCATTTTGTAGTGAGCTCAAAATGCAAATAGGCCAAAAAATAACAGTAGTTGAGCATTAAATTATTTTGTTTGAAAGTTATCTGTTCAATAATAATGGGCAGAGAATTGCTAAATCCGATGGTTTTACATTGTACTTTGTTTGTCTTAGACATAATGCTAGTGGCTTACTGTGGGAAACTCTTTTGAGGCTCCCAAAATGGTCTGTGGAAACTGAAAGACATCTTGGGAGACTTTTGAATCGTGTGCCCAGTTCCATGATCAGGCAATGTGTGCAAAAAATTTAGTGCCGCAGGCTCATCTGGTTTTTAGGTTTTGATGTCCAAAAACTAATGTTTCTAATATCTGAAATGGAATACTGTACAGAAAAACTCATAGATTTCGCCTGCGGCGCACTCTTCTCCCTTGATGCTTAGTCTTAGTGTGAGTAAAGTGTACACGGAAATCATATCTACACTGTAAATACCTTATATATTATTCTGTTCTCTGTTTTCAGAAACTCAACACCACTCAATCTTTATGTAAAGGTACATTATTACTGTGCAATAATGGCCATATATCGCTTGTGATATAATTCCGCAGTAAAACGCAACACCGCGGCCCTGAAATGGTGTACACATGACACCTAATGAAAATAGGTTTTGGTCTATACCTATTGACTGCTATGCTCTGCCACACCTATGTCCATGACATGCCACACAAAAGTTATTTTTTTGGTTGGCAGGTCTGTGCAGGTAGGCCGAGCTACCAACTCACACCCCCACAGTGAAATCCTGCACAATATTGTATTTGTTGAATGAATGTAAGTTTGGCTTTCAGTTAAAACTTTCTCGGGAGAAAACCATGTAATTAGTGGACATTTTCCCCCGAATATAAATTGTGTACAATTGTTTTATACAAAAAGGTTTGGTAGGTTTAAAACTTGTTCATCCTCGTTGACCAGATATATCGCAAGAGTTGTCCTTTCTCATTACCCCTTGACCGGTAGGCTCGCAGCAAATTTCGGACAAGATATCTAACGTTTCTAGTAGACCTACAATAAAAATCTTTATATCATCGTGTAGAGCAGAATCTCCTCTATTTTCTGGTCGTTATTTGGGGTAAATCTGCCAGTCTAAACAGAAACCGCTCTATGAGAACCGCACCCCTTTCCTTGTCGGGCAAGAAATAATTTTTCTTGCTGAGATAGTTTAAAATTATATTTTTTGCACAGAACCTCCACGGATGAGATTTGTTCTGATAAATGGTTAGATTATATTTATTTAAGCATGCTGGATTTGTTCAGAAGTGGAAATGACAGGTAGTATGCTAGAAATTAATTATTTGGATGATGACGACGATATTATTGTTGACTACTAGTACTACTACTACTACTAGGTAGTAATTTTTTATTATTTTTCATTTTTTTTTTTTTCAAAGTGTTTATTATTATGGTTCTTTACATCAAAAGATAACGCTTGAAATTCTCTATTCAGTGGTGTAAAAATTCAGGTGCTAGGTTGAATAGAAAAAAAAAATTAATATTATTCTTTGAAAAAATGTCCGGGATTTTCGCAAAAACAAGGCCAACTTTGATTGACGTGTTATGGCTAATGTGGTGGCCCATTAATTCTTCAAAATTACCTACATGCATCAGAATTGAATTTTCTTTCTATCTGTCGCCTCAGTTTTTTGTTTGGAGCTTTACTTTTGATGTTTTTTCAAAGCAAAAATGTCAATTTTCAGAAATTTGAAAAAAAGTAGTGTCAAATAAAAAATATTTTTACCTGTTCACAAGTACAAAGTTGCCTTTATTTAAAAATCTACCTATAGAATAGGTATTGTTGAGTCTGATGGTCTTCTTTTTAACTCTGTAACACCAATAGCTGAATTTTAAAAAAAATTCAAAGTTTGATGAATTTTTTCAAAAGCGCATGAACTTCACAGATCAGTCAGGCATAAAGCAGACGAAAATTAAAGAGTTTAACCATGATGAGTAAATAATTTACTTTGATAGTAGCTCATGTTTTATACTAAATAATAATAAACAGATTTCAACAGCAGTGAGTTAACATTAGAGAGAGGTGAGTTTCATATCCACTACTAGTTCTATGTGAACAGCAGGTAGAAATGGTTTGTAGGTTTTTACATGTCGTGGACAAATCTGTTTCTGTAGAGTGACAAAACTTGGCAGCTTTTGAATTTGAATCTCTTTGATTTTATTTGATTTTTCCCTGTGACTCTGTTTGCTGTAATGTACTTACATAATAATACTGTTGATTTTGTATAGACTTGTGAGCACTTGTGGTAACTTGTCTCTCCCTGTGTGACTCTGAATTTGTTCTTTAACCATATGTATTATTCCACACCGAGTCAACCATCTAATAAATAGTAACAATATATTTATTGTCTGTGCATTAAGGTTGACAGCAATCCTCACAACACTTGATTGATTGTCATTTATTTTTGCTCATTTCAGAAATACTGGGTAGCTGCTAGCTTGTGTGATCTCCAATATATTATATTTGTTAGTGGAATGTGAGGAGATGAATTAACTGCATTCTCTATTAATAACTATAATGTTGTATAATATTATATTCTTACAGTCTCAGCTCACTCACTCAGTTGAAGGAGTTGTATCTGTCTCATAACGAATCCAATGAAGGATTTCCTTCAGTGATATCTCAGTTGTGTACTCTGGAGGGACTCAGGTTGTATGACTGCCAACTAAGGGACCTACCACAGAGGTAAGATATAATATAACTTGTTTGAATAAAGTTTTAGTGAGAATTTATGTCGAATCTTTTCCTTGTGAATCATTGATTTACAAACATCAAAAAATAATGTTATTGTCCATCAATTCTGTTGTCTCTATCTGTCACTGTTCTTTGTAAATCTCGTTACACAATTTTTGTACATCTAAATTAGCTGATCCTTGTCTGAGTTTGTGTTTCTCACCACTTGAAGTTTGCATTAGAGAAAGTCAGTAGATTTCTAGCTGGAAATGGTATTATATAATATCTCACTCGCTCAGTGTTGTTGTACATCCTATAGATATTATGTAATAGTAAGTTGTTCTCTGTACCAGATGTGTTGTCAATATTGTTTATCTGATTTCTACGCCTTCAAATAGTATACTTTGTTTCTGATATACCATGTATACCGGTTACCTAGATATTGGTATTTTGTTGTGTGCAATATGTGTATATTTTATTGTAGGTTGGCTTGTGAAACTCAGCTGAAGGAGTTGCCCCTATTTAGGAATGAGTTTGAGCAGTTGCCATCTGTGATATACAAGATGAGGAACCTGGAGTGGTTGGAACTCTCCAGCAATACCAAATTGGTGAAGATAAATAAAGAGATCACTAAACTGTCTAACCTTGTGGAGCTTGACTGTCTTGGCTGCGAGTCTCTCCAGTTTCCACCATACGCTGTCTGTATGCAAGGGATATCAGTCATTAGAAAGTATTTTGCAGACCTTGAGGCTGGGGAGGGTGTAGAACTACTTGAGGTACCAGTAGCTGTAGTAGGTATGTTACGTTCTGGTAAAAGTAGTATTATAAAAAGTCTTAAAGCCGTGGAAAGAAAACTAACTTTCCGAGAAGAAGGTTCTGCATCAGATGAAACAACAAGAGTGTTTCAAATGGAAGACTTGAGTTTGAAGGAGTCACGTGTAAGATTTATAGACTACGGTGGACACGAGGTCTACCACATGGCATATCAGCTGGTAATTAATTAGCGTTGTCTCCCTCTTGTCGTTGTCAACCTCAAACAATTCCATGATCTGTCGGTCTCAAAAGGATGCAAAGAAGCTAGCAGGAAGGTGTGCATAGATTGGTTGTCTCATCTGTATCTAGCTTGTCCGAGGTTAGGTACACCTTTGTTGGCTCTCACTCATACAGACATGTTGGGATACGAGATGGTGAGTAAGTGCAGAGAGCAGCTGATAACTACGTGTGAGACCATCAGAGATGAAATGTTAAAGGAAGATCGCTTGTGCTCAGGTGCATTGACTAACAACTCTAGTAGTATACTTCATCTGTCCAATCGTCAGCTTCCACTGTTTGCCTCTGAAGACATCTTTGAATTCAGCAATGATTTCTTGGAAAAGTCGAACATTGTGTCTCTATGCGATAATCTGGACAGTCGATGTCAGAATACTCATTTAGAGGTTCCGAGACTTTGGGAAATAGAGAAGTTTATCACAAAAGAAAGAGAGAAGCCGTATGTTGCCTTGTCAGAGGTGGAGAAGGAGTTCCCTACAGATGATCCCATCACAATACTACGTTATATGCACAACACTGGAAAGGTTCTTTGGTTCGAGCTTATTGATGCACTTTCACCTTTCATCTTCCATAACATTGCAGCAATCACAGATATGATATCTCTTCTCCTCAACCATTCCTCAGATGATTCCTTTCACATACAAGCAGCAAACAATCAGCCATAACAAATACTCATCATTAGTAGAACAGTTCACTACTAGCGGAATCATAGATGGAGCTTTATTGGATCATTTTCTCGAGTCTGACCCCAGATTTCCTGTTGCAATAGCCAAGGAACTTTTGACCAGTTTTCACATCCTGCATAAATCGCTAGGCGATGGGAAGGGATCTGTAGTAAATAGTTCAAAGCAGCTCAAAGTTTATTACAACATTACTCTAGTAACGCACTGACAGCACTGACTCTCTCACAAGCCAAAGCAGTTACTCAAAAACAGCATGCTATTGAAAAGTCATCAATTCCTGTGGTACATGTCACTACAGCTAGCAGCAATGAATCACACATAAAGCATTATGTACATAGGCATCACATCTCCCCTTGATCTCAAGATCATTACAGATGCTAACAAAAACAAGATATAAAATGAATAGGCAACAGATACAATAGCAGTACACACAGTAAGTGGGCTAGGAAGACAAATAACACGACCAAAACCAAACAGCCTAATGCTCAAAAAATTCTCCATATCTTTCTGGTGGCCTCCTGTCCCTCACAGGCCTGTGGTTTCCATTGTCATTGACAATGGCTGATTCACTGTCACTGCTACCTAAATCACAACCAGTTTCACTGTCAGCCCTGTTGTTCTCAAAATTGCCAGCAATAGGAAAATCAAAATCTATTTCGAAAGCATTGTCACTTGATGACCTGGGTTCACTGCTCGTGCTATGTGTGCTACTTCGACGCGCTAGACGTATGTCGGCCACATGTCTGTTTACTCCGTCAACCTCTATCGCAGTGTCTGATACTACAGCTGTTACTTTGCCTTCAGGCCATACTGTCACACATTTGGCATTCACTGGCTTTACGAACACAACATCGCCTAAGCCATAAGAGTGTCTGAACACCTGATCACACTCCCTCTTCTCTATAGCCATGTTTGGGTTTCTCACCAGATAAGAATGCACTGCTTGACTTGGCACCACCCCCTCATTATTTGGCGTATTATTATACCAATAAACCATGTCCTGAATTTTGTTGCCAGATCGTGCTGCCATTCTCTTAACTGTCCTGTGGTTACGTTCCACTATGCCATTACCAGTTGGTCTATAGGTCTATAGGCGCAGCTGTATATGTGACAGATTTTCCACTTCTTCAACATAGCATTGAAATGTGTACTCGCAAAACATGGCCCATTGTCCGATAGTAACTCCACTGGTGGTCCACGTTCCCTAAAAACTCGCGTCAAATGTTCTATAACCGAGTTCGCTGTCTCGTCTCTCAGTTTTTGCCACAGTGCATATCTACTCGGGCCACAGTCTATGATGGTTAAGTACGGGACTCGTCCTACATGTGTGATGTCTACGGCTAACCTATCCCATGTGTCTTCTACTGCCACTGTACCATTCTCCCATTTAGCAGGAGATGGGTCGATTTGCCTGCACACCAAACACTCTCTGATCACCTGTTCAACCACTTCTTTTGATATGCTCTGTCCAAACTTCTGCTTCACCAAAAACCATGTCCTTTCCACACCAAGATGGTGAGTGGTATGAATATTGCGTACCTCTGCAATAGGATCTAGAGGTTTCTTTACTGCCACACTCACACATGGAACAGTTCTCTTCAGCCACCTTTGATCTACGCGCGTCAACACATCTGCTCGATTGTTCGCCGACTTTACTAGAGACACTTGTAACTTAACGTTGTAAACAGTCATCAGCTCTGCAATAACACCTAGCCTCCGTCTCAC
Organism: Cryptosula pallasiana; assembly: GCA_945261195.1. NCBI lineage: Eukaryota > Metazoa > Bryozoa > Gymnolaemata > Cheilostomatida > Cryptosulidae > Cryptosula > Cryptosula pallasiana. The sequence goes on from OX183130.1 coordinate 25,793,843, forward strand.
TATCATTTCAGACAGCCCACTTACTTTGGGCCTGTGACTGTCTGTAATAACAGAACTAACCCAATTATAGACTGTCGCTGAATCTGTTATGATGGCTATTTTTGTCATTTCCCACTTGATAGCCAAATTTACACCTTTAAGCACAGCGTCCAACTCTGCTACGTTTATGTGCATGCTGTCGTCCATCTTTCTCAGCCATGCAGCGTCTTCCACAATTTGCCCGTCGATCTCTACTGCTGCCCCAATAGCTATACTGCTAGCGTCACACCACACTTTGCACTGGCTATCGCTACTCACAGCCCACTTTCCTTGTACTGGGTCCTGCTTCTCTACTCTACCCAAGACTATCTTCAACATCGCTGTCACATTGTCTGGTATTACATCGTCCCATTTCCCATCCGCTGCTTGCCTTTTTATATAGCTGCATGCCACTCTAAGCCACCCAGCTACTGGATAGTGACCCACTAACTTGCCACAGATGGAGAATAGCTCCCTTCTAGTAATGTCACCATCCACTGATGGAATATCGGAATCACGCTGCCACCTGTCTACACCTGAACTGTCACACTTTACTTTCAGTCCAAGAACTCGCGCATTCGATAACGCTACTGGCTCTTTCGTTACTAGCCCATATTTGAGTAAGTGGTTTTGCACCGTAGTCGCTGACACTATTGACTTGTTTACGAGAATGTCATCGATGTAATGACCAGTCGCGGCAGCTACCCTATCATCAAGTGACAAAACTGTTGACAATATTTTGGTCATAATCTTAGGTGCTACGTTAAGTCCAAACCCCATACGAGTCATCACATACACAGTACCCTTGAACCTAACAGCTTGAAACCTTTGCAATTCAATACTAATATGCACCTGCAAATATGCCTTCTTTAAATCAAGGACACACGCATTGCCACCTAACTCACGCCAATGTCTCAGTTTGTCCTGACATACTGCCGTATCCACACCAGGATTGCTGTTTATATATCCATTCAGCTCCTTGCTATAGTCCATTACTGGTCTCACTTTCACTGGCTTATTTGGTTGTGGAGCAGCCATCAACGGGATAAATCCATCAACTTTGCCATGTACATGCTCTACTTGTGGTTGCAGCCAACCGTTCGATATCCATTGTTCTACCTCTCGTTCATAATCCTCTCGAACGCTGTCATGTATACTATATTCTCCGCATTGGTTGTGCAACGTTGGCTTCTCGTCCTTCTATTTCCATGTTACAGTCCACACCCGGCCGTCAAACTGTGCCGTAAAGTCCTGATCATCGATGTCTATCACTGGCGGTCGGCTTACATCATTCTCTCTTACTACCGCCCCAATGGTAGATGGCTTTGTTGCTCTGAATACCGCTTTACTAGAATTCCCTATTGTTACTCCACCAAGTCTGGTAATGCCGTCCATGCCAAGTATCATGGTGCAATCACACACCAACTCGGGTGCAACCATGCAGCGTAGCTCAATCTTTTGCTGCCCTACCATTACTGACACAGTTACTTCTCCCTTGCACATTGTCGTATTCCCATTAAGCATCAAAACCTGTCTCTCTGGCCCCTGAATAGCTAGTCGCAAACGTCTCACCAGTCCTTCGTGTAGTACAGATTGTTCGCATCCACTGTCAACCAAAGCTTTTACCGGCATGTTCCCAATCAGTAAGGATGTAAATGGCAACACCGACTTGTTTATGCGTGTTTTACGGGGAAAGCATCCGGTGCATACACTTCCCCACTCTCGTTTCCCTGCAAGTGAGGGCACTGAGCCCTCCTATGACCCTCGGCATGGCAGTTGTAGCATCTAAACATCGGCCTGTTGTCTCCATTCTTCATGCTGTAGCGACAATTACGCGCCAAATGTGGCCCAGAGCAGCGATAGCATTTGATCTCCTTTCTGCGTTGCATGGCCCCACACACAGTTGATGCGCTGCTACTAGTTGAAAGCATCATTCTCGCTCGACCAACTAAATCCTCCAGACTTAATGTCTCTATGGCTACGAGCGACTTTAGCTGTGTTGCCAAGTCTTGTGGGAGGCCTGCTAGAAAGGCACATCTTAGTAACGGTTCTGGAGTGGTCTGTCCTACTAGTGCCACCAACCTCCTCAGGTCTGCTAAGAACACATCGACACTCTCTCCTTCCATTAGCATACGCATGCGTAGTTGATCATACGCACTAAAGCTATTCTCACTAAATGCTGTTAGTAGTGCACCTTTTAGTTTGTCAAAGTCTTTCTGCACTTCCTCGATTAGTTGTTTGTACACAGAGAATGCAGCTCCTGATAGAAACAGTGGCAGAAATGTTGTTAAGTCGGTTACCTTTTGAAGCTTCGCTACCAGTTCTAGTTTGTCCACCCAAACACTAAAGTCTCCACTAGGTACTCCCTCATAGCTCTTGATCAAGTCCGATAGTTTGACTGCCATATCCGCTATATAGTATATATCCGCAAAAGCCGAAATAGCTTGTAGTAAATAGTTCAAAGCAGCTCAAAGTTTATTACAACATTACTCTAGTAACGCACTGACAGCACTGACTCTCTCACAAGCCAAAGCAGTTACTCAAAAACAGCATGCTATGGAAAAGTCATCAATTCCTGTGGTACATGTCACTACAGCTAGCAGCAATGAATCACACATAAAGCATTATGTACATAGGCATCACAGGATCTACCTACATACTTCAATGTTTTGCTAAAACTCAGATGGACGACTCATGGCAAACAGAAGGTCTGGTACCACTGAGAACAGACATTGCATTTGGTGGATTGTCTCCCCCTGAGTATGTCTATCAACTTATGACTGTGGTAGTTCTCAACCACACAAATAGTCTACTGGCCAATGTGAGGGTGAAGAGGGATGGTGTAACCATATACCATGGAGACTGTAGCACACATCTGATCCATGACTGCAGTGAGAGGAAGGTTACCCTGCAAGTGTCATCTACCGTTTCAAAGCTCGCCCATTCATGGAAACGCTTGATTGAGACAGCTAGGGACATCCTGCGTCTACTCTCTGATACGTGGAAAGCCAGCCATGCAGAAGTATTGATCTACTGCGCTCAATGCCTCCTCAGTGGCACCTCTGACCCCGCGTGTTACGTTGGACCTGACTGGTTTTATGACGATGATGACCTCTACAAGATCTGTAGAGCTGTTGATCCTCTAGAGAAAGTGACATGCACCAGCAGAGATCTGAAGCCTACGGTACCCAAACCTCTCAGATTCCCTTGTGAGTTTGTACTACTTGTCATTTTCTCTCTTTTTTTTACCTACATTTGTTCACTCATGTTATGTAATCTTTTGTGTAACAGGAAGTAGTCTACTACCCAGCTGATTGGTTAAGTATATGTTACAGGTGACCAATTGTCCGCCAATGACACAGAAACTCTGGAGAAGCACATCTCTGTTATAACACGGAGTTGTCCTCCCCAATTAGCAGGTATTCTGTTTGTATGAACAAGTATCTAGTGAGTGACATTCCATAACAAGTATTGTGTGTGACTATTTACTTGCACATACAGCAGATGTGGATAGCGACATCTCTGATGTGTGCATTGAAGGATATCGTGATATCCTTACAAAATATAACATCTACATATCAACGAGACCAGAAAAAGTTACAGGTGAGAGAATTAAACAACTCCATAGAAATGAAGAGAAGGTAGTAACTAAAAAACTGTGTACAAGTTGATATCTATTGCATACATATGTATAGTGAGTTGTACAAAGGGTAGACAACTACTAAATATACTTTAGGTGTACCCAATGAGTGACAGAGTTAGAGGTAGAGCACTCATCATCATATTACAAAAGACGAAGGGGTGTCCGTCCGTCCATCCGTCCGTCACGGGCGTCGCCCACTTCCTGTAGAAGATGGGCATGTCACACTTCCGGTAGGAAACGGGGTCAAAAGGTCGAATGGCGGGTATATATAATACAATGCTGACGGTACGCATCTCGGCCCCAGGTGATCCCGGGGCCCTGGCAGCGGGTCCCGTGGCATCGCTGCCGGGGCAAGGCCGTAGCCTCAGATCCTCGGTCCGCACCCCGGGTGGGGTGGGTACTCGACCCGCCCTGCCCCAACCGGTGGTTATTGGAACTCGGGCCATGTCGACACGACCATAGCCTCAGGCCCTCAATTTCCAAACTGAGGCGGGGTGGGTACCTGAACCACCCCACCCGACAGGTGTTAGAACTCGGGCTACAATGCATTGAGACTGCTTCCTGCTGGAGTGGTATCCTCAATACAAGGGAGCACGACTACTGATAGAATTCCCAAACATGACCTCACCAACAGAGGTCATGCACATGGTGCATCCATATGGAGAATAACGATAGTACAAACAAATCGAGCAAATACTGCAATGAGACTTGCGTCGCAGACCAAGCCCGACGGCCTTGTAAACATCAAAAAATATTCCCACACGGATAAGAAAAGAGATGCTTCTGATGTTGACTATGAAAATATCAGCCTTATGTTCAAAGTGCACGGTTTTGTCATCGCTAAGTCACAGAAGGAGTTGTCTAACCTCACTAAACGGGTACTGTCTGTCTGTGTGTCTCTAGTCTATGTGTAAAGCTGTCACTATTTGTACAGAAATTAAATGAATATTTTATTTTATCTTTATAGAAAATCTTTGATGAAATAGTAGAGGAGACGTGGAGAAAGGAACATGAAAAGTTGGGAATGTTTGTACTTGTTATGATGAGTTTTGGTAAAAGGGGGGGAATACTCCTAGACTGCAATGGACAAGCAGTAGACCTTTCAGACATCCAGGATCTGCTTTCTCCTGGTAACTTTGCTGCAATGGAGGGCAAACCAAAACTGTTGATTATACAAGCTTGCTCTGGTGGTGAGTTGTACAGTAGTTAATAAATGGATATCATACCCATTTTTGGTGGCTCGGAACGTTTTGTCTTTTCTATTTTACAGTAGCTGAACGCTTTCCAACCAACTGAATGCTTTCCAACCAACTGAGCGCTTTCCAACCAACTAAACGCTTTACAACCAGTTGAATGCTTTCCAACCAACTAAACGCTTTCCAACCAATTGAACCCTTTTAAAAGTGGTTAAAAATTTGCAAATCGTACGAATGGTTTAAATGGTTTAAACATGTACAAACCGTATAAACGTTCTAGAAATAGTATGAATTGCTTACAAACCACATGAATTATTTTGAAACAATCTGAACTGTTTTAAAACATTTAAAGGGTTGCAAAGCACATGGCTTTCAAATCACAAATTTTGCCTTCTTTTTCTTTATAGCCGCTATGTAAAATATCTAATTTCAATAGACTTAGAGCAATTCATTCAACTACGTACGTCAGTTAGCCATGTTATAGAGTTATCCGTGTTATAGAGTTATCCATGTTATAGAGTTATCCGTGATATAGAGTTATCCGTGTTCCACTGTATATAAATGATTGTAGAATATACCTTCCAAAACTAGTTTACCAAAAACAAACAATTTTCATATATCAAATGTAATTATATGAATTATATAATAGAAATGTTTTGTCTCATCCATTTTATTGTTACTAACTATCCAGTGTTTAGTAGAATACACCATCATCTGTAAGTGGACTAGAAATCTATTATCTATACAGCAGACCAGCAATGGGCTAGCATTTTCAAAGCGTACAAACGATTTAACACTGCGTTAAGAAAGTTTGCAAAAATTTGGATTTTTCATAAGCGTTCAGGCATTTTAAAAGACAAAACATTTTGAGCCACCATAACTTACAGCTAGTAGTCTTTTTACTAAACATTGACTGTAGAAATTGGTCATGTGACCTAATAGTTACATAATGTACCCAACTGTGCTATGCTATGTACACATGCAATGTTTGTCTTCTGATTCAGTTCGTGAGAATCATGGAGCCAACAAAAGTTTGCTTGTTGAAGTGACTTCTTCTGCATCTGATGCATCCAGCCAATCAGCTGCTCCTACAGCCAACTCTTCCAACCAATCAACTGGTGCATCTGGTTCTTCCAGCCAATCAATGACTGGTGTATCTGACTCTGCCGACCAATCAGCTACTGATGCATCTGGCCGTGCCAGCCAATCAGCGAGTGATACATCTGGCCCTTCCAGCCAATCAGTGACTGCCAGCACTAGTCCTATGACATTCAATGTAGCCTCCAAAGGACCATACCATCTCAGTGCACCAAAAGCTCTCAATGTAGATGATTTCCACATAATGAAGGCCAGCAGTGAATGTAAGTCTATCTATAGTATAAAGTGGTTATTCACCCATCTCTTCTACAACACCCTTGTACTGCCTTGTCCTTACCCTATTCTTCACCTCTACTATCTACTCTACCTCTATCCCTCCTTTCCATCCACTGACTTCCCACCAACACTCCCCACTTGAGCATCCACCCTCCTCAGTCTCCCCCAAACTTCCACCTGACCATCCACCCCTCCTCAGTTCTCTCCCAATCTTCTACCTGACCATCCACCCCCTCAGTCCGCCCCCAACATTCTACCTGAGCATCCACCCCCACAGTCCTCCCCCAGCCTTCCACCTGAGCATCCACCCCTCACTCCTCCTCAACCTTCCACCTGAGCATCCACCCCCTTAGTCCTCCCCCAACCTTCTACCTGACCATCCACCCCTCAGTCCTCCCCCAACCTTCACCTCTCTACTGCATCCTCTCTTGTATTAAAGTATTTTATGGCCATGTTTTTACAAACTTATCAAATGCAAAAACTCTTTGCCCTCAGAGCTTTGTTTATATTTAGCTCGTGATATAAACCAGCTGTAACATTTATTGTATTCAACAACTCTCAATGTCTCCCACCCTGGCAGCCACCTCTCCTTTATCTGCCTCCTCCTCTGACTATCCCCCTGTTGTCTATTCTTGCTGCACCCCCTTCCTTGACACCACCACATTGTACCTTATCCACTCAACCCTTGACCAGATCAACCCAATGAGGTCCCTGCAGATTTTTAGTGCGGAGCTATTATTAAAGAAACCGGAAGCCCGCTTTCCACCAACAATACTATTAAAACGAAAGTGCCAAAGAAAAACTTTTTATTGACAACGGCTGATAAGTTAGGGGTATATAATGCTGACGATGCGCCATCAACATAAATTGTAAAACTACAACGGCACTGTAAAAGCAAACCACAGTAATCGTTCAAGGGCGCGCTTTCGTTAGTTTATGTTGGCAAGCTCAATTAAACCCGAAATACAAAACTATGGTTCTACACGTGAACATGATATTGAATTATTTTTCATTAACTGAATAAACCAAATTTTTTTCAAAATATAATTTCCAAAAGCTTTATTGATTCTTTGAGCTTTCTCAACAACATCATTTTTGTCATATTATTTGCTCAAATTTCCTCACATCGAATAACAGTCAAGCCAGTAGTGATTTCTAATGATCAGTTAAACGATCGACTAAGCTACTTCCGGTTGCATCGTTAAAGTGAAACTACTCTTCCGGGACCCCATTGAATACCCACTCATTTTTTGCCATCGCAATTAATCATTGATCTGTCTTCTCATTCCTTCCACCTTTAACTTTCCGATCTCCTCTCACTCATCTCTCCTTTACTCATCTCTCCTTCACTCATCCTTCCTTCACTCATCTCTCCTTCACACATCTCTCTTTCACTTATCTTTTCTTCACTCATCTCTCCTTCACTCATCTCTCCTTCACTCATCTCTCCTTTACTCATCTCTTCTTCACCCATCTCTCCTTCACTCATCTCTCCTTCACTCATCCTTCCTTCACTCATCTCTCCTTCACACATCTCTCTTTCATACTTTAGCTTCTCATTTGATGTAATCTGTGTTAGCGAAACTTTTCTTTACGATAACCAACACTCTTTCTTTCCGATTCCTAATTATATATTTATAGGTGACAGCCGCTCTTCTAAGTGTGGAGGCACAGGAGTCTATGTGCGCAGTGGCTTGGCTGTACTGGAATCTAAATCTGTGTCATTGACTGGGGCTGAGGCTGTTTCAGTGAGGCTTGCTGGTGTTGGTGAGAGACCTCTGCTGGTTACTTCAGTATACAGGGCGCCATCCGCTGACTCTGGTGGGTTTCTAAACGATTTAGACTCGTATCTGTCCTCGCATGGTGTGGGGGGTGTGGATCATGTTCTGGCCGGAGACCTCAACATTAACACTTTATCCTCAGACTCATCTGACTACCTTGATCTCATTCATCAATTCAACTTAACAAATCTCATCACTATTCCCACTCGCATCTCCTCTCATTCAAGCACTTGTATAGATCACATACTTACCAATTTGTCAACTCAAAATATTACATGTGGTTCAATTGAAACAGATACATCAGACCATTTTCCAATCTTTGCTTGTTTCAATGCCTTAAATTTGAGTGCAGCTCCTCGTAAAATGACACGCAACTATAAAAAACTCCATTTAATTAATATAGAAAGCTACTTCGCCTCTGTAAATTGGGACACCCTTGTATTCAATGTACATGATGCAAACACAGCTTATGAAAACTTCACTGCAAAAACAGCTGAAATATTTAATAGCATTGCTCCACTTCAAGAAAAAACACCTTTTGTCAATAAAAAGTTCTCTAACCCATGGATGACATCCCACTTGCTACTCAAAATAACTCAGAAAGATCGTATGTTTAAAAAGTTCAAATCTTTTCCGTTTAGTCCTAAATTGAAAAATTCCTACATCAGATTGAGAAATCTAGTTTCAACATTACTAAAACAGGCAAAGGCCAAATACTACGAGAATTTAATATCAAAGCAGTCTAACCCTAGAAAACTCTGGGAAATTATAAACAGCGCTTGTGGCCGTGGACATAACAAGCATCAGATTATACAAAAAATAGCAAGCTCCTCAACATCGGAGTTAATAGCTGATAAGACACAAATAGCCACTGAATTTAATAACTACTTCACACATATTGGGCCCAAGCTTGCAGATGCTATCACGCCTAATTTATTAAAATCTGAGGACTTAGCTCCACCTGACAGAGATCTTAATGTTTTTAGTATATCCGAAGTTGATCAAACAGTTGTAATCAAAGAGATAAATAACCTAAATGAGAGAAAAGCTGAAGGATTGGATGGTGTACCAGCAAAACTAGTAAAATCATGCGCCCAATACATTGCACCTCCATTAACCTACATCATAAATCTCTGTTTTAAAAACTGTTGTGTACCCATTAAAATGAAGGCTGCGAAAGTACTCCCAATATATAAAAACAAAGGAAGTAAACTATCTTGTAGTAATTATCGTCCAATCTCAATTTTGCCAATTTACTCTAAAATATTTGAACGCATAATAAACACCCAGATGCATTTACATCTTGATTCAAATAATATTTTGTCACTGAACCAATATGGATTCCAAAAGAGAAAGGGCACAAGGGAAGCCTTGATTGATTTTTCTGACAATGCATTTAACGCTTTAAATAAAAGTCTCTCCATATTGGGAGTATTTATTGACTTCTCAAAAGCGTTCGACACCATTGATCATAAAATTTTGATATCTAAAATGAAACATTTAAAATTTTCGCAGAGCTCCCAGAATCTCTTTAAAAGCTATTTAACAGATAGGACACAGTCAAAAGAGTTAGACAATGTTTGGTCAACTCCATTGCCAGTGACATGTGGAGTTCCTCAAGGGTCAATTTTAGGACCAACTCTTTTTTTATTATATATAAACGACTTGATGTTTAGCGCTGGTACTTTTAAAACTATCTTGTTTGCAGACGACACAAACTTGTTTTATACTTCAAAAAACTTAAATGATGAGATTGCGTTAGTAAATAATGGACTTCAAAGAGTTAAAACTTGGTGTGATGTTAATAAACTAACGCTAAATGTTGACAAGACAAATTATATTGTAATAAAAAACCCTCAAAATCGTTTTCAATTTACGAAAGATGTGATAGTTAATAATAACAGCTTGAAAATGGCAGACTCAATTAAATTTTTAGGTATTACAATAGATTCAACATTAAATTGGGCTAAACATATTGAGAACTTAAGATCCAAGCTTCGTCAAAGCTTGGGTATTATATACCAAGCATCGACTTTCATGCCTGAAAAGGCCCTCCTGCTACTCTATAATAGCTTAATAAACAGCAATCTAGTTTATTGCATTGAGGCATGGGGCAATGCTCCCAAAACCCACTTAAATAAATTGCTCACAATTCAGAAGCGTCTCTTACGTATAATTTACCATAAAAACCCCCAACACCCGTCATCTCCATTATTCAAAAAAGCAAAAGTTTTACCCATCAGCTCCTTATATTTCTTTAGAATTTGCCTTCTCGCTCATTCCAAGTTTATTAGTACACCTCCTTCTACACCCTTTTACACTACTCGTAACTCTGACATGGTCTTACCTGTTCCACATGCCACAACCGTGTGTGGGCAGAGGCGGGTCACCTATCAGATGTCGGTGGCATGGAACTCGCTACCGTTGAGATATCGAAGGATGGCCAGTGAAAAAGCTTTTAAAGCAAGCTTGAAGCAACACCTGCTGGACTCGCTGGAGTAGTCTCTGCCCCTAGAGCGAGTGTTAACTGTTGACTGCATTTTAGCCCTGCGCCTTGACTAGCCATGCTATTGCGCACATGGGCTCTCATTGCACCTATCTCCGTGTTTATGTACTTTTTTATATCATGTCTTATGAGGAATAAACAAACAAACAAACAAACTTATCTTTTCTTCACTCATCTCTCCTTCACTCATCTCTCCTTCACACATCTCTCCTTCACTCATCTCTCCTTCACTCATCTCTCCTTCACCCATCTCTCCTTCACCCATCTCTCCTTCACTCATCTCTCCTTTACTCATCTCTTCTTCACCCATCTCTCCTTCACTCATTCCTCTTTCACTCATCTCTCCTTCACTCAACTCTCCTTCACTCATCTCTCCTTCACTCATCTCTCCTTCACTCATCTCTCCTTCACTCATCTCTCCTTCACTCATCCCTCGTTCACTCATCTCTCCTTCACTCATCTCTCCTTCACTCATTCCTCTTTCACTCATCTCTCCTTCACTCATCTCTCCTTCACTCATCTCTCCTTCACTCATCTCTCCTTCACTTATCTCTCCTTCACTTATCTCTCCTTCACTTATCTCTCTTTCACTCATCCGTCCTTTACTCATCTCTCCTCCACTTATCTCTCCTTCACTTATCTCTCTTTCACTCATCCATTCTTTACTCATCCCTCCTTCATTTATCTCTCCTTCACTTATCTCTCCTTCACTCATCCCTCCTTCATTTATCTCTCCTTCACTCATCTATCCTTCATTTATCTTTCCTTCACTCATCTCTCCGTCACTCATCCCTCTTTCACTTATTTCTCCTTCACTCATCTCTCCTTCACTCATCTCTCCTTCACTCATCCCTCCTTCACTCATCTCTACTTCACTCATCTCTACTTCACTCATCTCTCCTTCACTCATCTCTCCTTCACTCATCTCTCCTTCACTCATCTCTTCTTCACTCATCTCTACTTCACTCATCTCTCTTTCACTCATCTCTCCTTCACTCATCTCTCCTTCACTCATTCCTGTTTCACTCATCCCTCCTTCACTCATCTCTCCTTCATTCATCTCTCCTTCACTCATCTCTCCTTCACTCATCTCTCCTTCACTCATCCCTCCTTCACTCATCTCTACTTCACTCATCTCTCCTTCACTCATCTCTCCTTCACTCATCTCTCCTTCACTCATCTCTCCTTCACTCATCTCTTCTTCACTCATCTCTACTTCACTCATCTCTCCTTCACTCATCTCTCCTTCACTCATCTCTCTTCACTCATTCCTGTTTCACTCATCCCTCCTTCACTCATCCCTCCTTCATTTATCTCTCCTTCACTCATCTATCCTTCATTTATCTTTCCTTCACTCATCTCTACTTCACTCATCTCTCCTTCACTCATCTCTCCTTCACTCATCTCTCCTTCACTCATTCCTGTTTCACTCATCCCTCCCTCACTCATCCCTCCTTCATTTATCTCTCCTTCACTCATCTATCCTTCATTTATCTTTCCTTCACTCATCTCTCCGTCACTCATCCCTCTTTCACTTATTTCTCCTTCACTCATCTCTCCTTCACCCATCTCTCCTCCACTCATTTCCCTTTCATCCAGCTCTAGTAAATGATTTATTGTATATTATATTGTTATTATTATATAGCCTATTATGTAATCCTTAGTTCCTATGACAGCATATCTGGCTACTAGACATCCCACACATGGCTCCTGGTTCATTAGACATCCCACACATGGCTCCTGGTTCATTAGAACATTAGTACATACTTTCTATGAACATTCTAATCACAAAGACATAGAGACATTGTTCAAGATTGTGAGTATTTACTAGTTACTAATTTGTTTGTGTCACACTCGCATGTTTAGGGTACATGTACACAGAGTGCTTGTGTAGCAGTTGTCTTCTCTACACTCTCTGTTGAACTAATAGCTGGGACTGGAGTTTTTGTTTCAACCAATCAAATTGCTTTGTTTTACCCGCCAATCCATTTCTCTTCTACGCTTTTCTTAAGCTTTTTCGACGACTCTTTTTGTTGGTTTGTTACAGGGTGCTATGCAAACGTTAAATCAAACGAAAAACATGGCAATCAACAATAATACTAGCCGTTACTAATAAATAATGAGTTATAGTTCATTTTAGAGAACAGATTTAACACATTTGTTACTTAGTTATATAAACAAAAGGTATGGAATATATGCAGTCTGTGGAATGTGATTGCTTCAACAGGAAATGGTAGTTGACCTTGACCACCAATTTATTTACCACATTCTTACAAATCAAATTAACCATTCACTTGTTATTACCATTCGCCTGAATGCACAAGGCTAACTCTATGGCATTCAAATGAAACTCAAGCAGGTAGCAGCTTATTTAGGTTATTCCCGGGTGCGTCCAGTTTAAGGCCCTGTTTGCACTAGTGCACCTCATAGCTCAAGTGAGCACTCCGTGCAAATGTTAACACTGAAGTTTGCAGCAAAAACACCAGTTGTTAAAATAAGTTCGCGCCAATACCGGTCCCATATCGTCTCAAAACTGAAACTGGCCCCATATAAATAGAGCTATATAATTAATGCGCTATGTATATAACTTTTACGGTAGTTAGTAGCCTACTGGTGTAAATTGAGCATAAAATAGCATAAAAATTACTTTTTAATTTATTTTAGAAAGCTTATTTTATTGTCCACCAATTGACTGTTTGAGTTTGTTGTGGAGTTGTGTCCCCTCTATTATACATTCCCACATGACATCATCTATATATTATGTAACACCTACCACTTATTATATAATGTTTGTTTTAGATTCAGGCAAGGGTGAGACATATTAGTTTGGCTCCTGAGAATGTCTAACGAGACAACTACCAAGGAGGAAACACACCAGCTGCCATTTGTACATTCACTAAACTTCGCAAGTTGTACTTGTTTCCTGGATACAATCCTAGATAGAGATTTATATAGTGTAGTACAACAGATGTATGTACTACTTTATATTGTACATTGACTCTTTCTACTCGCTTTATATACTGTGTAACTTGTATTGTGTGTTCTATTGACTGTCTATTACACTCTATGGTAGAGTAAGATAACTCTATGTAATGTGTCACATAGAGTTACACATATATTGCTTTTAGATTTGTCTATTATATGTAAATATTAGTATCATGTGCAATAGAGCGCGGTATATCGTTTCATTTACATATGTAGGGAGGCGACTCCTCTGAATAAATGCTCTGATTTTTTTCCGAAATGCTATGTGCTTTTTAAACTCGTTTAAACAAATTTTTGATGAGAACTTTTTGCTCCAGCCAGTTTAATCTCTGTTCTTTTGGTTTTCATCAGACTTTGGTCACATGGTCAAGTACTTGTTTGGTCACATGACCAGGTACTTGTTTGGTCACATGACCAAGCATTTGTTTAGTCACATGACCAGGTACTTGTGTGGTCACATGACCAGGTACTTGTGCCATTACACTAACCAAGGTTTACATCACAAATGGAATACTTTATATTATAGTTTGATTTGGTAGACAGAGTTGGGTTGTTGTTGTCACTTGATGTACTTTTCAGTGTACAATAAGTTATATAGTCAAGTTGTGAAGACTCTGTGTTCATATATATATAGTTTTGTGTAACAGACTGAGTTGACAGTTTTATAATTATACTTTATATATTCTGAGTGCGAATGTCAGTAATTGCCAATTCAATAGATTAATATATAAACAGTAAAACAGTGAAAATTTATTGACTCACTGGCTGTCTGTAAGTCTGCGTGCGTTTGTAGTCGTAATTGTGTGTAATTGTGTACGCACACATGAATTTTTCCATGCAATGGGGACGCACACCAATCAGGGATGTCCCAATATTTTTGCGGTCTACTGTTTGCGTGCGTGTGTGCGTGTACATGGCATCTAGCCAATTGCATGTAGGTCAAAACGCCTGCTGAACAAACAGTTGTTGGCAGCATGTAAAACTTCTTACTTTATTAAATGTGTATTTCAAATTTCCTGGCACATTTTTACTGCAGTGACTTTGTCTACAGAATAGGAATAAAAACAAATGATTCGACATAATCAAGTTATTAAAATGAAATAGTGAACTTTTTTCAAGTGAGGAAAGTGAAAAAACACTCCCATGCAAGAAATGGGTGAAAGCATTTAATTCACTTGTTTGTATATAATACAATCAAGCAAGGGACCCATATCATAGACAATACAATCTAGCAAAAGATTCGTATCATAGACATAGAGAGTACAATCAAGCAAGGGGCCCCATATTATCATAGACATAGAGAGTACAACAAAGTAAGAGATCCATATCATAGACATAGAGAGTACAGTCAAGCAAGGGATCCATCTCATAGATAATACAATCTAGCAAGAGATCCGTATCATAGACATAGAGAGTACAATCAAGCAAGGGGCCCCATATTATCATAGACATAGAGAGTACAACAAAGTAAGATATCCATATCATAGACATAGAGAGTACAGTCAAGCAAGGGATCCATATCATAGACATAGAGAGTACAACAAAGTAAGAGATCCATATCATAGACATAGAGAGTACAATCAATCAAGGGGTCCATATCATAGACATAGAGAGTACAGTCAAGCAAGGGATCCATGTCATAGACATAGAGAGTACAATCAAGCAACAGTTCCATACCATAGACATAGAGAGTACAAACAACAAGAAACTACATTATTTACACACAGGTATAACCGGGTGAAGCATACAATAAAAACTAACACTTCACTCAGTGCAGTTGTGCAAACTTGTATCTATTATGGAGTTATCTTCTCACAAGCTGTCTCATTGCTACTTGGGATTTCCCCAAAAACAGCACATGGAACATCATAAAAGCATGGATGCCATAGTCCAGTGTGTACACAACATACAGCTAGAGGTAGAAGCCAAGGTTTGGCATTACTTTTGTGCGGCGTTGATATGGCAATATTTGACTACTGTATGTTTTGATCCGGCGTTTACGATGATTGCCGTATAGAAAGCTAATGGTTTATTAAGTTGTTTTTAAAATTAAATGGTCGTAAATTTTTTCAAATTAAAATTTCTCAAGCTTTTACTTTTTTTACTATAAGGTTTTTTGTACAGCAGAACCAAAATGTGATAAAAAGTTATTAAAACAGGATTATCAATTTACCAATTCCTCTTATTTGAGAACGGTTTAGAAAAAGCCAACGCTTGTGGCTTAAATACTTGCATTGTACATCAGAGAGCAGCAGAAGATATCTACATTCAAAGCAGACAACAATGGCAAAGTTTCAGAAGGTATAACTTGGATACATCTCTTTACAAATACTTCGTAGTATATTGATTGATTGATTGATAGATTACCGAACCAACTGCGATACTACAGTACTTGTAGGTCCATCACAATTTACCTTCTTATCTAATAGCTCTATTTTGTATCAATATTATGTAATAAAGCACACAGAGACACAAAGTCATCAGATAAGAATAGATATGTGACATAGACATCTAAAGTCTATGCATTTAGTAATACAATGTGACAGAGCTGAGTGATTTGATTGGTTGATTGGCAATATAGTTGCTTGCTATTAGTTTCTGGAATTCCTGCCATGTTAAAAAAGTCAGCTCTCCTTTGACCATAGAAGCGAAGAAATGTTGAGCCTAATATCATACCTGCAGATGATTGGCTGACAGGAAACACCAGACGGTGTAGACTTTGGCACACTCTGTGTCATAGATTGTGAGTAGATAGTTTTATGGGTAGTTTTTATTTTATATCTCTAGATAGTCCTTTCATTCACTTGTGTACAAAAGTAGGACAGCTCCATTATTTGATCTGAAAGGGCATCTGACAGGTGGGAGTATTCTTTTTATCTCAAATCGAAGCTTGCGTTTCGCTGATTTGAATCTCTCATCGTATTGTATTGGATTTGCATAAAAATGCCTTCGATGTAGACTTGCTCACTCTTGATCCCCACATAAACATTATAACTGGTAGATACATTGAAGGATAGCCTCAGAACTCACAAAGAGCTGGTCAGAAGTTAGTAATTGACTGCCCAGCGGAATATCTGGTCAAATAAAAACTCCAACATTCCTTAAGCCGCGTTTACACTAGGCGATTTTCCTTTGAAGTTTGCCGATGCGTCTTGCCGCACAAAAATTGTGCAACATTTGGTGGAGACGCAGGATTGTCGTAGGCTGAGACGCAGCAACCCGACAGTGTTGGGTTCGAGAGCGTGAAGTTGCAGCGATTTCATAGCCATGTGAGACAGTTTAACCAATTGAGTTGCTCTATATAGCGGCTTCAATCTTTTGTTTATTCTAGCCTAGATATAATGTAAACAATGATTGTAATAAGATCATAAGGCTATTATTAAATAATTAATTATTACCAGCATTGTTGACATGTGTGTTTATGATTTTTCTTATCGAAAGAATCAAACTCTGTATGTTTAACAATAATAACTAATTCATATTTGGGGTGACTATCATTATTATTTTGGATGCAAATACGAAAAGAGCTTCAGATTTTCTTCAAACTATTATTGAATTTTAGTAAGTGTTATTATTATTTGTAAATAAGTTGAAATTTCATATTATAAGTAAATAAAATAAAAAAAACCCATTAAACGCATAGAGAACTATTGCCTGGTAGAAAACTGGTAATAATTTAATCAAAACCATGGATGGAATATACCAGGATTGCCAGCTACGGTCGTTCAATATAGCTTTGACCACGATTCAAGTGAGGCCGTTTATGAGAGTTGCCATGACTAGTGACTTTTACGCAGTATCCGGTACGTATATTGTCTCTTTTGATTGCAGTGCTGAGTTGTCTTCTCATTAAAAAAGACAACTACCCCACTCCACGGAAAAAGTGACGTGTTTCCGGTACGTTCGTATAATTGAGTGTTTAAAAATTGCTGTGGCTGCTATAAAAAGATTGTAAACATAACCTGCGGCCCCTTACTATAGCGTATGTCACGACTCCCTAGTAAAAGTCACAATTACAGCCTATGAACTTTGCCATTCAAATTGCTTCACCTGGTTGGGCGCAGCTGGCAATTCTGGTATATTTCATCCATGATCACAACTCATCAATCCAACTGCGTGACCAGGAACGCAATAAATTGTTTTAGCTAAGATGGTTGGGCAACTCCAAAGTTGCACACTCGAAAATTTTGGGTGTTGCAGCAGCGTAAAGATAACTTGCATCAGCGTCTGCGACCATCAATAGAGACGGAGACGCAGCCGCTCTAGTGTAAACACGGCTTTAGTGATAACAATCTAACAGTCCACTAGAGGAAATGTGTTACTGTTACATTACGTTGTGAGCAGATGAGAAGTACTAGAAGAAAATACGATTCAGTATTATTATATCTAAACCACTCATATTGTATAATTGGGGTGGTGTTGAGGAAGGATTCCAAAGGTTTGTATAAAAATGCGAAGAGAAACCTGCAGCGAGTGCCAAATAACGTCCATAACAAGCAGCGGCCATAACTGGCTGTGTAGCAACACCTGGTCGTGCTGGAAATTTCATCTACAGGAACAGATTTTTATGATAAAGCAGAATGAGGAAAACCTAAAAATAACTGCAATTCATTAGTTTTTAATAGTTGTTTGTTAATCAGTGTGGGTAGAACCGTATCCCACATCAAAGCCATAACAAATAAGTGTTTAGTTGTTGATAGATGAGTTGTCACTGGACGTATGTCGCAATCTCAGCTTGCCTGACTAGTCCACACGCTTTCACTTCAACAGGATCTTTTAAACTTACAATTGTAGAATGCACAATTTCACCTCAAACAATGGGGGGGGGGGCAGCTTATTGTCTAGTCAATGTCTCAGCGCTTAAAAAGTCTTCGATAAAAAACTATTTCTTCATCTGACTATTTCTACTGGTATGTGGCAGTAGTTATCCTACCAACATCAGTGAGATGTTGGTAGGAACCAAACATACTACAGCTACACTAGCATGATACGTGGTACAGCGCAGAGCTAAACAGTTAAACTCTATGCATGAATGAAATATTATATACTAGACATTAAAAAGGCATATATAGCCTTGAGCCACCTTGGCTTCATACACAACAAATACACAATTAACCCTACCCCCCCCCCCTTTACACTAATTTCTCTCCCAGCAGTGTTGTATAGATCACAGTATACACCTAAGCACTCCCTGTTATAGAATTTCTCCCCTTCTAGAATGCTCGATCAAACAGAACATGAGCAACTGGTGACAGGGGGCGAGTAATTTTCCTATCATACATGAGTGCGAGATAAAATGGTGTTGTAAAAAAAGCTTACCCCTCTATTGCAACCGGTTTAATTGCTCAAACAACATTGGATAAACATTGTATGGTCCACCATTTTTATGTGAGCGTAAATAAAATCATCAAACACAAACATTGGTTGCATTGTATAAGGGGAGATAATTCTATGCTCCCAGCTAACCAGAAGCAGAGTGTTGTGGGAGATAACTTCCTCAGATGTTGATTGAGACCTGCTGTGTTGGAGCTCTAATGAAACAGTCACTTGCATTCACCAAAGTGTTACGTTTTCTAATTAGCACTTGTTCCCTACCTACTTAGCTTGTGACCTTGACCTGGTTAGCTTATGCTCCTTACCTACTTGTAAAAGGTCTATGCTCTCAGACTACACAAGCCACACATTTACTAGCAGGGAAATTATACTTTTGTTTGATTCAATAAGCAATAGGGGATGAATCTTTTATCTGGAATATTTTCCTCAGCTTATATATTATGTAATATCTGACGATGCAACAGTGCAGGTGTAGAGAATACCATGATATCTACTCGAGCAAACAGCCTCTGTGACTTTCTACCAGACGGATTGGTACAGGTAAAGAATGTCTCTGGAATTTGTGAATCCGGCGTTTTATTAGCCCCTGATGTCACATGATGGGACTTCAACACCATAAGTAGCTGATAGCACAGGTAAACAATATGTGTTAGCAATGGACCAGTGAGGTCAAGCTATCCAATCACAGAAGTTGTGCAATGATTGGGAAACACCAAACCAACCAGGATGGACCAATAAGAGAGGAAGTTACACATTCCTATAATTAGCTGAAAGACAAAAAGATTTACCAACAGCCTGATAAGATTCTGCCGAAAAGTTGCCACAACTTTCTACGGAAACAAACAGCAAACTTGAAATGGTAAACAAACAAAAAAAGATCAATTAGATTTGATTGATGCTAAAAAGATAATTGCACCAATCACAGTAGCCAATTATAAAGGTATGCAGTGCAATACATAAGTGTCAGAGATAAGGTGAAGTAGATGTGATATATGCTGGTATTTGGTGAGATGGCCAACATAATTGTAAGAGCTGTAGTAGTAGTAGTAGTAGTAGACACCTCAGCTACTTGCGTACAACAACTATCTACTAGTGAGTAAACTTCTACACTTTTCAGACATTTGGCTGCCGCAGTTTTGTTTATTTTTGTCAGCCTCAATTGTCTCATACAGTATTCTTGTCAGCAAATCAAACTATCAACAAACAACTCCTTGGAAGTGTTTCCACACAACAACATTTGACATAAGCTTGTTTTGCAGCTATTTGCGGCAATATTAAGGCAAACATACATTCATATTTGAGTTCAAGCCAGCCAACCGCGTCTGTGTGATAGATTACTCAATGATTTATTTGAAAGGGTTGCCGTGGAGACATTAATCAATGCCTTCACTGGCCATATATAAAGGTTGACTTATGCTGAAGGCATTAGTTTGCATGCGCTTAAACAGGCTGATTTATTTTTTTTATAATAGTAAAGTTGGAATTTGTCCAGTACACAACTATGTAAGTACAAAATAATTTCCATGACAGCATTTCTTTTCCTAAAAAGGTGTATTTAGTTTGATTCAACTCTATCACCTCATACTTTTCTAGATTTTGTGATATCTACAGAGTTATTGTCTCGCAGCATAGCGCCTAAAATACTGTGTTCTTGTTAGTTTGTACGACTGAGTGTGATAAGCAGACTTCTGAGATAATTTATTCTCAGACTATCGGTCGTGTTATATATTTATGTAGAAGTAGGCACAAATGAAACTGAGGAGAAATAGCCATGCGGTCATGTAGCTGACAGCTATAGGTGATTCAACTGCATATCTTACATTACAGGTCTAGGCACAGACTTCTGAGCATGAGTAGATCTCTAGACATCCAGCAGAAAAACAAGATGGTGGTGGTTGTTGGTGAGGGAGGCAGTGGTAAAACATGCTTAACTAAACAACTGGTGAAGGAAGACGTTACAGACAACTTGAGAGAACACAAGACAACTATCGATGAATCTCATTACACAGTAAAAAAAATGCTTGGTGAGTTGTCTGCACATGCTATGATGTCTATTTACGTTGCTACGGATACTTGTAAATAAATATTATTTTGAGTTGAGAATGTGCTAGTACGATGTGTTGCATGTTTACTTTACCTACAAAGATACATCATAGATTAGCTACTTCCCATCATTCCTGGTGAGATCACAACAGTATCATTGTTACAATCATGGTATCGACTACTTCTAGATGGTTCCAGCCAGCGGATACAGTTCATTGATACATCTCCTTGGCAAGAGTTTCCGGTGATGCACAGACTGTATGTAAAGACGGCACAGCTTGTTATTATAGTTTACAATGTTGCCTCAAAGACTTGGAAAGAGTCACTTTCAATGATGATAGAAGAGATCAGAGCAATAAAAGGTAAGGTGTTTGGAGCGTGTCATGTACGTCCTGCCGGCATAACTATGACATCATAGATGGACAATAAACAACAACAACTATTCAATTTTTTGTTGTTACTTAATAAATACCACGCTGATTAGTAATTGGCTCCATACCAAACATTATATTTGTATGGTGACGTATTGTAGATACAGTCGATATAATAGTGGTGGGTACTCATTCTGACCTGGTCAACTCCATCATGTCCATCACACCAGCTCATGTGAGAGAAGTTATCGGAGACCTCAGGCATGCATACATTAGCTCTGCTACTGGAGTAGGTGTGACACAACTGTGGAGTACACTACTCACAGCTAAGACAGCGCTGACAGAAGGACACCTGGTTGATGACAAGGTAAGACATTGAACTCTCCATTGTTGCTGGCAGAAGGAATATTCCTAAATCAACTCATTTTGAGGACGGCACTGCCTCTGACAAAGTTTAATTAATTAATTAAAAGGTGGCTGGATTGGTTTGTGTCACATTTCTGACAAGCTGGTGGTAAAATTTAATTCTATTTATGCTAATTTCTAATATTTACATAATTACAAAGCCAGATATAGGGCGTCAGAATGATGCGGGTTTCCAGGAAGATGATGAGTTGCAAGCAAGAAATAGATCTGAATTTGTTTTTTTCTAATTAAGTTCAACAAAGTTGAATTGACTTTGTGCAAGTGTTAAGTAAACAGACTGCAAGCTTTACAGAAATGACTAACAAACCTTTCATCACTTTTTGGAAGAAGTGATTCCCGGCATGATTGCTTGCAACACTAGTAGTTCAACTACCACACAACTAACTACTACCAACTAATTATTGTCACCAATTCACCTCTAAGATTGCAATTTTTTTTAGATACCAGATCGCCAAAACCTTCGTAGAAACTCAACACGCAGCAGCCTAGAGAGACTCGCTAGGAAAACAAGTCTTTTACTTTGTGCGGGAGACAGAACACAATCATTGGGATAGCAGTATTAGATGTCACGCACAGGGTCATTCGATTCTACAATATCAACTCTGTGTTGCAGAGAACTAGTTTTTTAGTAGCATAATGCAAAGGAACAATCAGCCAATTCATTATATATTGTAAATAATATGAACATAGTATTTGTGATATTGTTTTATTTATGCACTCCTCAACAAACAATTCTACCTCTTGAGATGTATGCCTACATTTGATACGACAATCCAATACTACATACGTTTATTGTGTGAGAATACTAAGTTATTACGTCTATATATAATATATATTTTATATTTGACACTGAATGTTTACAGAGAATTCCAATACAATGAGTAGCACAAAACACACACAGGAGTACTTGAGCAGTACAAATCAAAAGTATTAATATATCTTTCTCAGTCAAACCAACAGTACAAGTGCCCCTACAGATAGCATAGCCATAAGTTATTTATTCTCTTACTCATGGGGTGGATCAAAGAATGTATCTACAACACAAATAAGCGAGTTGTAAGGCTACGCAGCAGCACATATATCGTCACATCAGAGATTAAATAAGGTAAAGGCAACCAAAACCTAAATGTAGGATGAATTCTACGCCATCACCGCTTGGCTTCTGTTTGTATAAATAATACTAAGATGTAACCACCAATGAATGGTGTTGAAACACCAACGGAATTTAGTATGAATGTCCCAACGGTAACAATGACACCTAGAAGCCAACAAACACATGCGTATCTGCTGGTATATAGATGATGATGGTTTACACTCGGCAATGCAGAGGTGGCCAAAGTGAGCAGTAAACAACTGAATCAGGACATACAACCTAGTATTGTATACTGTGTATTATATACCTAGTATTGTATACTGTATATTATATACCTAGTATTGTATACTGTGTATGATATACCTAGTATTGTATACTGTGTATTATATACCTAGTATTGTATACTGTATATTATATACCTAGTATTGTATACTGTGTATTATATACCTAGTATTGTATACTGTGTATTATATACCTAGTATTGTATACTGTGTATTATATACCTAGTATTGTATACTGTGTATTATATACCTAGTATTGTATACTGTGTATTATATACCTAGTATTGTATACTGTGTATTATATACCTAGTATTGTATACTGTGTATTATATACCTAGTATTGTATACTGTGTATTATATACCTAGTATTGTATATTGTATATTATATACCTAGTATTGTATACTGTATATTATATACCTAGTATTGTATACTGTGTATTATATACCTAGTATTGTATACTGTGTATTATATACCTAGTATTGTATACTGTGTATTATATACCTAGTATTGTATACTGTGTATTATATACCTAGTATTGTATACTGTGTATTATATACCTAGTATTGTATACTGTGTATTATATACCTAGTATTGTATACTGTGTATTATATACCTAGTATTGTATACTGTGTATTATATACCTAGTATTGTATACTGTGTATTATATACCTAGTATTGTATACTGTGTATTATATACCTAGTATTGTATATTGTATATTACATACCTAGTATTGTATACTGTATATTGTATACTGTATATTGTATACTGTATATCGTATACTGTATATCCTATACTATACATACACCATACATACGCAAGAGGAGCAATAGGCACACTTGGACACTGATCAGAATCTGACACTGCCTAAATTATGAGATGGTTTGTAAATGAGTTTCTCTAGCGTTAAAAATAATAAAACTCTCATTTTTCGCTAAATTGCATGCTCTTTTTGAGTGATTTTGTTGTTGTTGAACATACTGTTATTATTCTTCCAGTACACAAAACATCATTATTACGCAAGACCATACTCAAATATCAACCATTCCACTGGCGAGCTGTTGACAACATAAAACTTACTAATTACTTTCAGAATACTCCCTTTATTGCATATACACAAGCGTTGCAAGCCCAGTTAGTACATCAACTGTTTCCAAAAAACACCTCAAATCACACAAAGGTTTCAAACTCGACTCTTGAAAGTCTATGTGCATTCTTATTGCATTCAGTTGAATCGCTGGTGAATGCAGATTAGAGCTAATTAATGGTTCTATGCTGATTTTATCTATAGCAAGCAGCAGCTCGGTGCAACTGAAATCATGAGATGTGACAAATAGTTTGTGTCAGACAAAGGAGGGATGATTGCTATCAGAGACTAGTACAAAGCAGCCTTTTCCTAGGACAAACACATTCTAACAAAAATATGACCGAGTCAATCCATTTAGTGCTGACTTGGTGCATTATCTCCCATCAATCGAGGGCTACACAAACTTTTAACCGTACGAGTTGAATGACTTCATGTCATGCGAGGAGCAATAATGCAGCAGGGGAAAAAGTAGAGATGTTGGGATACGAGATAGCAAGGGGCAAGGGTGTAGACAGCAAGGGGGAAGGGTGTAGACAGCAAGGGGCAAGGGTGTAGACAGCAAGGAGGAAGGGTGTAGACAGCAAGGGGCAAGGGTGTAGATAGCAAGGAGGAAGGGTGTAGACAGACGCAAGATATTAGGCGCTTTCGGCTAAGTAAACACGACGAGCTCTGTCAATGTTAGTGTTCTGAAAGAGGGACGCATGCGAATCTGGCAGAATCAGTGGCAGCGAAGAAAAATGAATTGAGTTGTCTTCTCTTACAACAGTTATATATAGAACAAGTCAAAAAACGAAAATTTAATAAAAAGAAAATAATATTTTTATTATTAATATAATAAATAATTATTTCCACTAAAACAATGCAAACAAATAAACAGTTACTTTTGGCATCACTGATGTATTGTACTGTGACACGCAGATATTCGACATCGCTGCATGTATGATGACAATTTGTTGCTACTTTCAAAACGAAAATATTGATTGCCATAAAACGGCTCCGATATTAATTGCATAAACAAATAAAGAAAAGACAACTCCTAATTTGGCAAACCAGTGTTGTTCACACAAACACCTTTGCGCTGAAGTTCTCTCAAAGCCACAGCGTGAAGAAATGCTATTTTTTTACTTGACGAAACATAGTGACTTCGCGTCCACGCAGCCGAAAGCGACTACTACCTATTAGTGACACCTAAGGAGTTGTACAATGTGGGGTACACGGGTGTAAGTGCAGATATTGCTAGGATACAAGACACTTGGTAAACACTAAAGTAAGCCTGGCTGACTTACGGTCTCTGGCAGCTCTCCTCTGTTTCCACTCCTCCACATTGGCAGGTGAATGTACTACAAAACATGGCTTGTAAATAAGTCACTTTGTAATTTCAGTTGTCTGCACAATGAGCACACAACTCCCATATGTCATTCTCACATTATGGCCTCACAATGCAGATCACAAAGATGTCAATCACGAAGCAAGGGTTGTGCAGGAGAAGCAATTGTAACAAACCAGTACATGTTAGAATGCAATATTAAACGTCATTAATATGCCAGAGACACCCAATGCTCCATTCATATCCTATACTCCCCAGTTGACAAGTAGAATTGCATGCAATAATTACCTAGCTTGTCAATTTTCCAGAAGAGAGGGAAGCATAGCACGTATGCATAGACATGGAACCTTAGCATTCTACCATTCTTCCAATACCATTTGAATGGGTATTGCCTTAGTTGGGCAGCAAAGCTATATGGAAACAGGAACTCTTTGGGT
The DNA here is from genome assembly GCA_945261195.1 of Cryptosula pallasiana. NCBI lineage: Eukaryota > Metazoa > Bryozoa > Gymnolaemata > Cheilostomatida > Cryptosulidae > Cryptosula > Cryptosula pallasiana. Next base: position 25,819,744 of record OX183130.1, read on the forward strand.
GGTGGAGGTACCATTGTCGGCTATCTACAATTTTTATCACAGATTTATTCCACTCAATGCTAAAAACACATGTCTGTATTAAACTTGACTCGGCCTACAAAATACATTCTCATCACATAACTCAGAATATACAAGCAGAAAGACAAGTCTGCTGAGCACAGCTGACGACTGATCACTAAAATGCTGCACTGGTACAGGAGTGGGTAAGTAGAGGTAGGGTGAGAATAGGCATCTTTAGTAACTGGCAGCTTCGCCAATATCTGCAATTTCTTTTATCTTATTACTTAATATTAGAGAGTTTAATGTTAAGGTAGGTGCTTCCAGTTGCATCCAATGATGCAATGGGAGAAGTACACTTTCTAGATTTCCCTTTTTATAAATTTCATTGGGTAGACCTGGTTTGTTACAATTTTATCCAATGCACATGCCCTTCATCTGTTACTTTTCTTTCACTTTTATGATGAGAGTTTACGGAAATGGAAGTAAATAAACAGCTAGAGTATAATATACTGATAATTAATATCAGCCTTTCATTAATAGTAATAAATTATTAATGAATGTCTTTTATACGCAGTCCACTTTCATTACTTTTCTTTCACTTCTATGATGAGAGTTTACGGAAATAGAAGTAAATAAACAGCTAGAGTATAATATACTGATAATTAATATCAGCCTTTCATTAATAGTAATAAATTATTAATGAATGTCTTTTATACGCAGTCCACTTTCATTTCTTATTCATACCTTGGGGTGTGCAACTAGTTACAAGTAATGATAAATAGGGTCATCAATAGCTACTATGTATGGCTTGACCAATTGAAAACCATACACATGAGATGGAGTCATCACCAAACATAAAAATTCCAGGAGCACACAACTCCATGAAAACATGATGATAACCGAATGCCTCATTGCATTCCAGTGAGACATTCAAAACATCTTATATATAACATATGACTCAATGAAGCATTGTCAGGTAGAAGCTAAAAGCAACTCTAGTATCTGACTTCTTCTACAGGCAGTTAGAAGCAAATGTATTATTGTTCTCTTAAAGTTGAAGAGAACCCAAAGGAATCTAGTGGAAGCCAAAGAATGTTTCAATTAAAATATTGATCTCAACAAGTTGGCCATTGAAGTCTAAATGTTCTATGCTGCTGGTACTTTTCAGAAAACCCATCATATCAAAACAGATACCAATCATTTCATATCAACATCTGAAAAAACGAAAACTGGATTTTTGGGAAAAAAAACCATCAAAGTGTTTTGGGGGACACAATACAGAAAAAACATTTCAGGCAAATTGATAAGGTGATTTTTAAAGAGAACTTATAAAAATTCTTTATCATTAAAATTGATGGCACAGTTAAATGCTGCAATATAGAAAGCTTAAAAATATTACAAACACAAGACTCACTGATGACTGGTAGAGAAATAGGGAGTGGGCTTGATGATTGTATGAAGTGAGAAAAACATTTTAGATACAAACAAACTCAACTTAAACAAAGACTATTCATATTTCCTTTTCACTGTCATAAAAAAATAAAAAAACATTATTATTTTATTGATCGTTATTGTTATCATTAGTATTTTAACCAGTTATAAAAATTTCAAGCTCTAGTTTTATTTTTTAAGAAGGACATCAATTGCTTTGTGTTTTGTTGCAACATTTTCACTTTGGCATTTTCATACTCAACCTAACAGGAATTTGCAGCAGTGGTGAAAAAATGGGGAGGGAAGGCTATAACTTGTAGCTGTAGAGGAACGCCAAGAAATCCGGCGAAAAACAATGCTCCTGCTGATTTAGAAACTTTGAAAAAAAATAATTGGCAATGATGGAATACTTTTTATAGAACGGGTGTCAAAGCATGCCAGTGTTGAACAATGTTTTTATTGATGTCCTGAATATTTAGGTCTTAAAGCATGCCAGCACTTATCACTTTTTGGTTGAGTTTCTGAATATTCGAGTCTTAAGCAGTAAATTGATGTATTAAATAACCCTGTAGGCGTACTCAGTGCTGATCTACAAGCCTGCAAAATACCCCTCTTCCAGAAATGCTCGCCAATTTTTACACTGCTTACAATTGACGTCATCTTCGGGAATTTACTTTTTCACGGCACAGCATTTATTTGACCAATCAGATGCCGCTATTTATTTTTATTATTATTTTATTTATTATTATTATTTTACCTACATACTACTGTCCATTATTGTATAAATACCATTTATTGTTCCCTTACTCACCAAAAGAAGCACAATTTTTTTATCCTGTTCATGAAAGGAGGATAAGATGAGATGATCCTTTGTTTGTGATGGTGATTACATTGGACAACCTGACCAATCCCGCAATCATCTCTTGTTGCCATTTCACATATGAAAATTGCGTAATAAACAAGCGTTGATTTTGTTTACTATGCGTGTGCACTAATTGCGTCCATATTGATAGAAACCACTAATTCCGATTTTATGCGTGCAGCGTGCAAATTGAAGCCAGGTGAAAAATGGCGCGTAACAGTAAACCTCAACATTAAATCTTAGAACCAGTTTTTGATGGGGTGTCTTCGTAAGTACTGTTTATTCCTGTTGCAATGGCCTTCATTAGACCTAAGACTAAATGAATTGCCCAATCAGATTTCATTTTAAACGCAAACGATATAACTTCATTTATAAAACTTTGCCATTATTTATTATAATTGACCACGCCCACATCCCGAAGATGACGTACACCGCAATCAATGGAAGTTATAGTAAGCTAAATTTCAGCTGATGCGACGAGCATTTGAGGCCAATGGCTTTTTGGCAAGCTTGTAAATCATGACTGAGTAGGCCTAGAGGGTTATTTAATACATCAATCTGCTGCTTAAGACTTGAATATTCAGAAACTCAACCAAAAAGTGATAAGTGCTGGCATGCTTTAAACAGCAGATTGATGTATTGAATAACCGTCCAGGCCGAAAAATATCCCTCTTCCAGAAGGACTCGTCAATTGTTACACTGCATAAAACTGACATCATCTTCGGATCAGATATATTCATTTATTTCCTGTACAGTATTTATTTTGGCCAATCAGATCCCGCTATTTCATTTTATTATTGTTATTTATTATTATTGTACATATTCACTACTATTGACTATTATTCTGATTCGATGAAATCTGAGCAAATAATATGACAAAAATGATGATGTTGAGAAAGCTTAAAGAATCAATAAAGCCTTTGGAAGTTATTTTTTGAAAAGACTTTTGTTTATTCAATTGAAAAAAAGTAACCAAACATCCTTTTCACGAGTAGAACCATAGTTTCGTATTTCGAGTTTAATTGAGCTTGCCAAGGTAGACTAATAAAAGCGCGCCCTTGAACATTTACTGTGGTTTGCTACCACAGTGTTGATGTACTGTTACGATTTATGTTCATGGCGCATCGTCAGTATTATACACCCCCAAACTTGGTAGCTGCCGTGAATAAAAAAATGTTTCTTTAGTAATCGCTAAAATGAAGTGACTTTCGTTTTAATAGTATTGTAGGTGGAAAGCGGTCTTCCGGTTTCTTTAATACTAGCCCCGCACAAAAAAACTGCAGGGACCCCATTGCTTATCAAGCGGTAACATGCCACCTTTAAGCTTTGAATAATACATTCTTAATTTTTTTGTTAATGGGACAAACTGGGGTGAGGATTGACTGTTGTAGATCAGTTATCTAGTTCCATTTGTTGTGCACTTATATTTGTAGTTGAATAAAAAAAATTGTACAATTAGTCCACACTTTCATCTCACACTTATTCTGTTATAATAGGCTAGGCACTAGTGGACTGTGTATTCTCGTATTGTTACCATCACATCTTTTCCATGTCATATACTGACTGTACTTGGAAATTATTTTGTTCTCGCATTGGCTGTACATGTAATCAAGCCAGATATTCCATTCAAACTAATGTTTGTTCTCATATTTCCATGTCAAATACCTATGTTCACGACTCTCATTCACTATGTCCCCATCGCTCGAATTCGTTCGAGTTGAACTTTGGTTCGTGTTGGCAAGCATTCATTTGGGTTGACACTGCTAACGGTTCCTATGGTAAGTCAAATTAAGATCATATGCTGGAGTTGTCCTTCCCTCCAGTGAGTCGCAAGCACAATAATTGCTTCATCGTTAGTGAGATAGTAAACAACCACGCTCGTGTTACTAACTAAGACGAGTCAGATTTGTCGAATGTTTACAGCACAAACTAATAATAACAGTAAGTAGATAAATAATGATAAAAACATCAATTAACAATAATTATAAATGATTATCAATAAATATGATAATGACTACAAAAATGATAATTAATGATAAATTATTATAATAAAATAATAATTATTTATTATAAGAATTGAATGATAATAATTTAGTTTGCTAACTTATGAAACAGAGCTATGATTCTTTGAACTCTGTCAGTTTGTCAAACAAATAATAGATATTTTATCATTAAACTGTTGTTAAACTTGCAAAGTCATTATATAAATGCAAAAGAAAACTGCAGGTAAAAAATGAACAAAAACTGATTTACAGACAAAGCGCCAGTTTAATGCTTCCATCACAAAAGAGCTGTCCACGCAAATTCGTATTCATCAACACGAACAATTCCCATGATGTTAACAAATGCTCAACCCGCATCTCTACGGTTTGGGAAACCCCACTGAGCTAACACGAATGAAACCGAAACAACTCGTATGAGTCACAATTACCATGACCTAAATGGAGGATTTTAGAGTTCAAACCGAACAAATTCTAATCATGGGAATGACTTATGACTTCAGGAAAAAAAAACCTTTTTTAACGTCTTTGGCACGATTTCTCCCACATTGACTTGACGGTTATATCCGCTCCCGCTGTTCTTCCCAATCCACTCTGGTTTCTTTTTCAGCAACACCAAGTATAATTACATTTTTAGTCTTCAAAAAATCAACTTTGCTTTAATTTTTATCTCCATTCTCTACTTCGGCAAAGAAAAAAGTTGTTAGAACATCAAAAAGCTTCTGCAACTTCATAGTCCTGTCTGCAAATGTCTTGGTTACTTCGGCATATGATCGTTCAATTGCATTGTGAGTGTCACCAGTAGTATTTACCGGTGTCTCAGCTTCCTCAATAGATTTCATACAATTATTTACAAACCAGTGAAGCCAATCTTCCACTGTACAACCACAAACTTTCATTTCCTCCTCAGTAAGTATTACCAATTACTTTCTGAATTTACCAAATAACTTCATTCAAAAAAAATGTCATAAACAAAATATTAAATAATCATAATTATCAACTTTAATTTAATTTGTATAATAATAATAATCATCATTGATGACTTGTAATCACAAAACTTTTCATTCTTCTTGTCTTATCCCTGCATAATATAAGTCAAAAAAATGTAAAAGAAAAACAGTGACTAATAAGTCTGCTTTTTATAGTATTATATTATTTATAACTATTATTTGTGCATTCATTATTATTATTAGACTGCTCTTATATTAATTATAAGTGTATATTATTACATATAATATAGATGATTCAACATTGTAACAACAATGAACTGCTTTTTACGCACGATTGAACCTTTTTCGTGGATTGCAGTTGGGACAGATGTATTATTATATTTTCATAAAAGAGTACATTATTTTTAAAAAATTTTCATAATTCAGAAATATTAGCTGTGGGAACAAACTACTTAGTATCAACAAAATTATAATAAGCAAATAATACTAGTTAATAAATTTGATACTACTACTATTGTTAATAAATAATAGTTAGTGTAAGATTTTTTTTGGGTTTCTTTGTGCACTTGCATGATCAATTATGATGATATTATTATTTATTTTACTATTATTATTTATTTATAATAATTAATAATAACTATTATTATAATAATTATTAGTTTATTATTATTAATAATTATAAAATATTATAATAATGATGATAATAATTATCATAAATAATAATAATGAATTATTATCATTTAATCTACTACTATTCTTCGTCTATAATCAATTATCATTAGAAAGATGAATAATAACATTATTATTATTATTATTATTATTATTATTAATCTTTCTAATAATAATAATTGATTATTATTATTATTGTTATTATTATTATTATTATAGAAGAAGAATAGTATAAATAATAATAATATAATTATAATAATAATAATAGTTAGTAGTGTATGTATAGTTACAGTAGTTGATGATTGATTAAATTAATTAAATGATAATAATTCATTATGATTATTATTACTATTATTTATGATAATTATCATCATTATTATAATTATTATCCTTATCATCAATTTTTATTATTTTTTTATTATTATTATTCATCTCTCTCATCTCAGTCAAAAAAAATTCCTTGAATGAAGAAGAAGAATCATGATGATCATCATGATCATGATGGTGATGTCATTATTATTATTGCTGTTGTATTTCTAATCTTCAAGTTCATCAAACACTTCAGATGCTAGTGGAATTTGTCAACAAGCATCTCAATTAGCATACTTGAAGCATGTTTCGGTTTATGGGTAGCAAACGATTGATTTTTATGAACAAAAATAAATACTATTCACTCACTTCAGCAACCAGCAGCAAGTTTCTCAACCGGAGCCGGCTGTTCTTAATATAGATGGCGCTGCGGGACCAATATAAGTTTTTAAAGGGAAAATCCTTTATCAGAGAGCAAACAACTACCACAACACTTAGCGAAGCCAATAAAAAAGTTTCTTCGGGTTACAAAGCCTGAGTTTTGTAGATGTGTTTTTAATAGGAGTGGGGTATAAGCTCTCTCGAGATTTATTTTAACTTCGTGTATCCGAATGACGTGGCCAGCTAAGTGAAATAATCACTTAGATGGCCAGCAATCAGTGTTGAATAATATTTTTTTGTCAGTCGCGGTGACGTTTATTCAAATACTCCACAACGATATTGTTATTGAAGCTACTTACTCACTCACTTTACTTATTTACTTACTTACTTATTACTTTACTCACTTACCTCTTCTACTATTATTGTTGGAGCTATTACTTTGAAACACTAGAGATGGTGGTGGTTGAGCCGCCCTAATAACAGCAATTTCCTCATTATTACTACTACTACTACCTGCTATAGAGTTTTTTTGGTTACCACCAGGAGTATCATTTGAAATGATTGACTTGCAATTATTATTAGTTATCATCCAGTTATTATTATTTACTTATTATAATAATATTATATTTATTAAATTAATTTATATTTAAAACTTTATTGTTGTTGTTATAATAATAATAATTAATAATAATAATTATTGTTTTTATTGTTTATAAATAATTATAATAATATTTTATTATGATGTATTATTATTAATTATTATTTATAATGATTATAATAACAATTTGTTAGTTGCTCAATCAATTATTATTATTACTTGACTTATTATTATTACTTGTCCAGTGATCTCCAACTTCTAACGAAGGCACTCTCGTAGGTCTATTATTTAACGATTCCGGACAACTGCACACAACAAAGCACAAACCATGACCCGCCACAGTGGACCTGAGAGTAGCTGACTGCTGGAAGAGAGTTGGTTTCAGAGTTTGGCAGTCTTGATGAAGAAGCTGTTTATATGAGGTAACGTGTTGGTATGTGGTACAGCATTCGATGCCTCCTGGTGCAGTCTCTGGTGAAAGTCATAGGTGTGAGGTAGTCTGAGATCTTGGTTGCAACCTCATTGAAGTGTATGGCTCTGAAGAGGCCAAGACATCAGTGGTCCTGCGATCACTCAGCTCGGATCAGTGCATGGTCTCTAAGGCCCCGTTTACACCGCTGCGCTCTGCGCACATCATACAAATGTGAACACTGAAGTTCGCAGCGAAAATGCCAGCTGTTCAGATAGTTTCGCACCAACACCGGTTTCGCATCGCCTCAAAACTGAAACCGGGTCCAAGGTGTTTTTATACGAATACGGAACTAATGCGCTAGACAAATATCGTCTGAACAGGCACTTTGGTGCGGACCAGTACCTAACCGTAGCTGCTAGTGTAAACCGAGCATAAAAGAGCACTCCACTTGTTGTCCTATCTGTCCTTTTCAGGTTGTTTACACATCTAACAAATTATGATTTGTTTTATTACGGCTGCATTATTTACATAACTCAAAATTGGTGATAAAGTTTACATCATATATACATGTCGTCGTGGTGTAGATAATGTATCCATATGTGTCATGATAGTTTTTAAGGGAGCGCTGTTTTTGGCTTGCTGTTACGTAAATAATCTAGTTGTCAGATTCTGTCTGTTCGACTCAGTAATGGTGCTGTTCATTTCCTGTCAAACAGCTTTTTTTATCCTTACATTAATTCATTCTTGGACATTTCCTGAAAGTTTTTAGGAGTTGACTTTTATAAAAGTGTAACCAACTCCTGAAAACAACTTTCATTTTTTGTAGACTTTTTGTCACCCTGCTAGGGAGAAGAATTTTCTTTAATGCATCATCAACAAAAACTAAGAAAAATCTCTCTGATTTCCAACAAAATTCAGATTAAGAAATTTCATAATATCTGGCTTTACGGGTATTGTTTCAGCGAGGTTCAAGTGTCGCATAAACTTTAAATCCTGGACTCTTGTTTATTTGCTTTTTCATTCCGATGCAGTTTCTCAGAGACACTCAGCCGCCATAGGAACTTTCTCCGCTTTGATTCCTGATATTTCGTCGATCCCATTGGGAAGTTTCTGTTGCTTTTTTTGGTTATTGGGGCAAGAATATAGATCTATTACTTGAATCACTAATCAGATCAAGTGAGATACCTAGTCTTCATAATGTCGAATCATATGTCATTTGTTAATAACAACCCTTTGCACAAACCAATTTTCTTTTGAAGTTTGTCGCTGTGTCTTGCCGCACAAAAACTTGCGCAGTTTTTGTGAAAACGCAAGGTTGTCACCGGGTGAGAAGCACCAACCCAGCAGTATCATGTTCAAGCTGCACTGATTTTATAGCCATATGGCGCAGTCCAACCAATTGTTTCATTCCATATAGCCTGTTTAATATTTTGTTTATTTAAGTATGGATAAAATATAAACAATGCCTGTTACAAAATTTTTGAATCATGATATAAGTAAATATTATCACCATTGTTGATAAATAGGCATTATATTTTATCAAATAAATTAAATTTTATATATTTAATAATGATTTATTAACACCATGTCCCAGAGTAATTATTATTGTTTAGGACACAAATATAAGAGAATGTCTGTTTTTTCTTCAATTTATCATTTAATTTTAATAATAATTGAGTTTTTTTGTTGATAGATCAAAACTTCGTATTATGGGTTAATAAAAAGCCTTTGAATGTATAGAGAGCTACCTGGTTCAAACCATTAACAATTAAATCACAAGTCACCAACCCACTTGCATGAGCAGGAACACACCGTAATTACGTTAGTTATGATAATTGGGCAACTACAAAATCGGCAGACTCAAAAATTATACGTCGCAACTGTATAAAAGGCAGCTTCCAACTGTATCTGCTACCACCAATTACATACAGAGGCAGTCACTCCCTTGTAAATGCACCTTTACATTCATGTATCTTTTCTCCACTCAGATTCTACAAGTATTGTTTTGTTTTTATCATGTGTTCATGTTTTTTCCTCTGTGTTCCTCAAAATTTTTAAAATATCATTTCCCCTCACTAATTAATCAATTTCTACCAGTACATGTACTTGACATCTCAAAGCAGGTCACATTACTTTCTCTAACGGGTTTCAACCATTTGTTGCAATGTTCATATTCCTTCCCATACTTTAGTCTTTATAATTTTCTCTTACGATTGAGCTTATTTTCTTTACATTTTGATTTGTCATCTATCATCTTGACACTAACTGGTTTTTTGTGTTTGCTCAAATTTTGCTCCCAAATTTCAGCATCTGTCACACTTCTCAGGGTCACTTCTCGCTGATATAGAAGTGCCACACTTCTACGTCACTCGTTCTATTTCCCCCAGGTAGACTCTGTTTTCATCAAACCCACCATTTGTTTTGTACACAGCACGGGGTACCATGAATCCTTAGTCTATCACTATTATTGGTTGTTAGATGCTACCATAATAATAGTTTTATCATAAAAAATTGAATATAAATTGTTACAAGACCAATGCTCATTGGGCTCAGATGAGATGGGTACACAGTGAACATTTTTAGTTGGAAGTAAATAAATATGCGTTTCTTTTTTAACTTTTTTGGCTAAAATCTGCCTTTACTCTAGCGTGCTTAGTCAACTAGTTGTTTTGCGCAGTACTCGTAAATTGACTACATCATGTTTCAAATTTGCGCTATCACTTATTTAGTGATAGACATTTTTCATCAACTCCTCTTTTTGTGAGCCATCATTTTTGTCTCATGTAAAAAAGAGGTTTCATCTCAAGCTTTCACTAAACATGTCATTCGATCATGTAAAATGGTTGATTCTATCGCAGTGCCACACTCTGATATTGACAGATAATGGCGACCTTTGCTGACTTTATACAAGAACAAGAAGATCGCGATGGAGTCAGGTTTAGCTGGAACATGTGGCCTTCATCCCGGCTTGAGGCAACCCGAATGGTCATTCCATTAGCATCACTTTACACACCACTGAAGGAGCGTTCTGATCTACCTCCCATACAGTATGACCCTGTTCTTTGCACTAAGACTCAGTGCCGGGCCGTTCTCAATCCCTATTGGTCAGTATATTTACCTAGTTCTCCCCACAGCTACTTGCCTGACTGCTCAAAACTCTCATTTTGTCTCTCCGTGTTGTTTATTTGATGTATTCTTTTGTCTCTCCGTGTTGTTTATTTGTTGTATTCTTTTGTCTCTCCGTGTTGTTTATTTGATGTATTCTTTTGTCTCTCCGTGTTGTTTATTTGATGTATTCTTTTGCAGTCAAGTGGATTTCAGGGCTAGAATATGGGTGTGTCCATTTTGCTTCCAAAGAAACCCTGTGAGTAGATACATGGATTTTAAAATTCTCTAACCATAAAGTCTTATGGTTTCTCAAACATCTATTGCATTGTTGACAGTCATGTTTTGTTTTTTCATTATTTCGATTTATTCTCATGCGGCTTGTGATTGCTTCATAATATATAGTGTAGTGTCCTGTATAATAAATGGTGTAGAGTCAAAGCTTTGCTTGTGTGCAGACATTAAACTATTTACATGTTACTATATTACTCTGTTACAACTCAGTCTCACCTCCCATCTTTCTTTTTAGTTTCCCCAGCAGTATGCAGGAATAACAGAGACGAATCTACCAGCTGAGCTCATTCCTCAGTTTTCTACCATAGAGTATACACTTATGGTGAGTTATATATATATATATATATATATATATATATATATATATATATATATATATATATATATATATATATATATATATATATATATATATATATATATACAGTAGTACACACTTGTATTGAGTTATATTAAATATATCACACACTTGGGGTGAGTTATATATATATACAGTAGTACACACTTGTATTGAGTTATATTAAATATATCACACACTTATGGTGAGTTATATATATATACAGTAGTACACACTTGTATTGAGTTATATTAAATATATCACACACTTATGGTGAGTTATATATATATACAGTAGTACACACTTGTATTGAGTTATATTAAATATAGTACACACTTATGGTGAGTTATATATATATACAGTAGTACACACTTGTATTGAGTTATATTAAATATAGTACACACTTATGGTGAGTTATATATATATACAGTAGTACACACTTGTATTGAGTTATATTAAATATAGTACACACTTATGGTGAGTTATATATATATATATACAGTAGTACACACTTGTATTGAGTTATATATATATACAGTAGTACACACTTGTATTGAGTTATATTAAATATATCACACACTTAGGGTGAGTTATATATATATACAGTAGTACACACTTGTATTGAGTTATATTAAATATAGTACACACTTATGGTGAGTTATATATATATATATACAGTAGTACACACTTGTATTGAGTTATATTAAATATATCACACACTTAGGGTGAGTTATATATATATACAGTAGTACACACTTGTATTGAGTTATATTAAATATATCACACACTTAGGGTGAGTTATATATATATACAGTAGTACACACTTGTATTGAGTTATATTAAATATATCACACACTTAGGGTGAGTTATATATATATACAGTAGTACACACTTGTATTGAGTTATATTATATACAGTAGTACACACTTTAGGTGAGTTACATTATTATATATAGTACTAATGCAAAGTTTTGCGCTCTGTTACAGAGAGCAACATGTGCTCCACCCGTGTTCCTCATAGTGTTGGATACATGCATGGAGGAGGAAGACCTGCAGGCAGTAAAGGAGTCCCTTCAGATGTCTCTCAGTCTACTTCCACCAAACGCCCTCATTGGACTTATCACCTACGGTAAGATGGTGCAGGTGCATGAACTGGGAGCTGAAGGTATAGCTAAGAGTTACGTCTTCAGAGGAACTAAGGATCTTACAGCTAAACAGATCCAGGTAACCTCTTACTACTTACTTACTAGTAGTTACAGTATAGTACTGAGATGTAGTATTACTAGTAGTTACAGTATAGTACTGAGATGTAGTATTACTACTAGTTACAGTGTAGTACTGAGATGTAGTATTACTAGTAGTTACAGTGTAGTACTGAGATGTAGTATTACTAGTAGTTACAGTATAGTACTGAGATGTAGTATTACTAGTGGTTACAGTGTAGTACTGAGATGTAGTATTACTAGTAGTTACAGTGTAGTACTGAGATGTAGTATTACTAGTAGTTACAGTATAGTACTGAGATGTAGTATTACTAGTGGTTACAGTGTAGTAATGAGATGTAGTATTACTAGTGGTTACAGTGTAGTACTGAGATGTAGTATTACTAGTGGTTACAGTGTAGTACTGAGATGTAGTATTACTAGTAGTTACAGTGTAGTACTGAGATGTAGTATTACTAGTAGTTACAGTGTAGTACTGAGATGTAGTATTACTAGTGGTTACAGTGTAGTACTGAGATGTAGTATTACTAGTAGTTACAGTGTAGTACTGAGATGTAGTATTACTAGTGGTTAAATCTCTGTTGCCAGGATATGTTGGGTATTGGCAAAAGCAGCATGCCTGCTGGCCAACAAGGCAGAATGCAGCAGCAGATGGGTCAGCAGCCAGGACAGCCGGCCCCTGGGAGTCTAAGTGGCAATAGGTGAGTAGGTATAGTTTATTGTATGTAATATTATATATATGTAGCAATAATAATGGATGTATTGCATTTGGGGCTTGAAAACTCTATGTTATGTCTAATTCTAGCATAGCATGAAGTATTGCTTGTAGTATTGCATGAAGTATTGCTTATAGTATTGCATGAAGTAATGCTTATCATATTGCATGAAGTATTTCTTATAGTATTGCATGAAGTATTGCTTATAGTATTGCATGAAGTATTGCTTGTAGTATTGCATGAAGTACTGCATATAGTATTGCATGAAGTACTGCATATAGTATTGCATGAAGTATTGCATGAAGTATTGCATGCAGTATTATGCTTTAGTCCAATCGGACCAGACATGGACCTACACTCAAGGTAACAGCTGGTACTGGGAGTTGTCTTTTTTTGATTGTACGTCGGGCTGTATGTAGGCGTGTATGTATGGGTGTATGTATGGGTGTATGTATGGGTGTATGTATGGGTGTATGTATGGGTGTAGAGGTGCGCCGTGCTTTGCTATATTGTTATCAAGTTGCTACTCACTGAATTCTTCCATCCCCTCACCACAAACCTAGCTGTCGTGTTTGCTGGCCCAGTCAGTTATATCGGGGTACAATCCATCATTCTATCAACAGACTAATCATAGCCATTGTTACTACTCAATGAGCCAATCATAGCTATTGTTACTACTCAATGAGCCAATCATAGCTATTGTTACTACTCAATGAGCCAATCATAGCTATTGTTACTACTCAATGAGCCAATCATAGCTGTTGTTACTACTCAATGAGCCAATCATAGCTATTGTTACTATTCAATGAGCCAATCATAGCCACTGTTACTATTCAACAAACCAATCATCGCCGCTACTATTAACACTCATCGAACCTATTATAGCTACTGTTAGCCTTCCATTGCTGTCACTCATCTGCACTCTAAAGTCAACTGGAAGCACTCCCTCATATGAGCATAAAACCTGCAGTGCTGTAGGCAAATGCCTTTACAGAGTTTGGTGTTTGCCTTTACCAGGTTTCTACAGCCGGTACACAAGTGTGATATGGCACTGACAGATCTTCTGCAGGAAATACAGCCTGACCCATGGCCTGTGGCCCAGGGTAAGAGACCATTGAGATCTACTGGGGCAGCCCTCTCTATAGCCGTTGGACTTCTTGAGGTAAGTATAAGTCAGTTGTAGAGATCGGTGTGGAATTGCCTCTTCCTGGGCTGACCACATGGCCACTTGCCTCACACCACCTTATTGTGCTTTTTTGTCTCATTCATCCGGAAAAGTCTGCTGAAACTTGGAGTGAAAGTTTCTTCTAGGAATCGTATATACCAGATCTTGTCTTGCTAATTTCAAAAACGTTTTTACTTGATGTGTTTACTCAGTAATTTTCAAGATATCAGTGGTTTTGTACCTACCTTATAGTGCTGGGCAGGGTTGGTAAATATCAGAATTACCGACCGAAGATGATGTCTGTAACCTCGGGTTTCGTTAATTTTCTGCAAAAGGATAACGGATAACATACTTGGTAAAACAGGTTTTGGTATTTTCGGTAAATGGTTTGTAAAATAATGGAGGATAATTAATTTTAAACTAGCAAGGTAAAACAAAAATATCAATAAATAATCAGTAACAATGATTTATTCGTCCTAAGATCACTTTATTTACTCAATCATTAATGAACGAGGTATATAATCAACAAGATGAGTGAGTGAAGTAATTGGTTTGTTGAATAATAATTGTTATTGTAGTAGTAACTGATAGTAGTAGTAGAAACAAAGTAATTATGATTTAAGTGAAATAATTATGTATCTTTGTTCTATTATCTGCTCATTAAATCATTGCTGTACAAAGTATTATTGGAGATGTTATTGTAATAAGTGTAACAAGTACATGGTTTCTCAATTTTTCTATCATTACTTCAGATGGACCGCAATATTTCGGAGATGGCACGGCGCTGTGCATGCAGCAATGAGAAAAACTGAAATTATAAAAATATCTTCTTGTAAAAATGATCTGTGGTGTTAGGACGCTGATTGTAGGTATTATATCAAGCGCATGTGTGAGTATCAGAGGTCTGTGGTCTGAGAAGACAAAATGTAGAGACTGCACTTTCATCGCTAGGTCTCACGTGAGCTTCATTCATGATAATAAAACTGTTTTTTTTTATGCTACGTGTAAGATCCCACAAAAAACATGCAACAAATCGAGGTGGTAATGCAACCAAAGAAATTATTAGAGATTTTCAGTTGCGACATGAATTACATTAAATGGTATAGTAATTAATTATTATTAATTTGATAATAAATTACATAATAATTTATTATTATTGATAAACTATAAGATAGAATAATATTCAGTTATTGTTAAGTAATGTTTTAAGATTTTTCTTGTTGTTACGATTTGCATTTATACTGGTACTGTAATTATTATTTTTAATCCAGTAATAAATAATAGTTAGTAAGATAATTCTGAGATAATTATCCTTTTGGTTTTTATTATTATGAATAAGTTGTGATTGTGTTCATTTGTGGTAATAATGTGGAGATATTTCATTGCAATAGCTGTATGATGCTAAGATATTGTTTATACTATTACTGAGCCTTTCTCCGTCAACAGGCACAAAAAGTTCGATCTCTTACATGTGTCGATATTTGAAAAGTTATGCTATTGATCTGTTCATCATGCTTTTTAAATGTGTCATGAAAATTTCACGTACTTTTGGTGTGACAGTTCAACCTTGACCTACCAGTACACTAACAAAAGAGTCATTGTGATATCTACGCAAAATAATGAAAAGGAAAATATAAAAAAATAATTGTTATTTTACTTCTGTCATTCAGTGGCATGAGAAACTGTCCAAATATATATTTCTATCACTAACCAGCTTCAGTTCCATGATATGTGTATAAATAATATTTATTATTGTCATGAACCGCCATTATCATTGCGTGAGTAGAGCTTTATAGTTGGGGAAAGCCCTTCCACCGATGGCTGCTATATTGATCGACAATTCTAGCAGTCCGCTTTTCATCGACAATAAATTGATCTTTTCATGGCTCGCCCTTCCATAGACGTGAAAGATCGACAACAGCTCAAAGATCGGTAAAATTTCCGTCATGTAGAAAAACTCACTATTTACCATAGTATTACTTGTAACAGTCTCAATCACTTTAATTAATAATCATAATGTTTATACCAAAATTACCGGAAAAAAATAATTGCTAGTCCCAAAAGTGTACCGAAAGCCAGACAAACTGAGGTTACCAAAAACCGAAGGACTGACGAAATGTTAAGGATATACTTACTACATACTCACTACGGGTTATTGATGCTTATCTGGTGTTGCCCTCTCTCTACGCTGTATTTAATTTTCTTTATTGTGAAATAGATGGGAAATAACTACTAAATAAGAGGACATTTTTCATTGAGGAATAGCCATTAGTGTAATTTAGAAAGACAACTCCTAAATGAAAACTCAGCACCAATTGGATATCAGTGATATATAGCATTACTGGAGTAAGCTTTCACTATAAACATTCAAACCCAGCACCTACCACATCTCTCTATTAGTATGGAGTTGTCTCCTTCATATGGTAGCAAACATTGCAGAATTAAGAAATGCTAGCCACAATATTTCTGCGCCACATAACTCAATCTGCTGTACTTCGCTTGTAGTGTACGTATCCCAACACTGGTGGACGCATCATGTTGTTTGTCGGTGGGCCAGCCAGCCAGGGTCCCGGTCAGGTGGTTGACGATGAGCTAAAAAACCCAATCAGGTCTCACCATGCCATTGAGAAAGACAACGCCAGATGGATGAGAAAGGCCATGAAACACTACGAAGCATTGGCTAATAGATCTGCACAGAATGGTCATGTGATTGACATCTACTCGTGTTCATTGGATCAGACGGGGCTGCATGAGATGAAGTTCTGTTGTAATTACACTGGGTGCGTTTTTGTACATCCTGCATATACAAATATACAATATATACACTAGTACAGTATATAACATATACACTAGTGCAATATATAATATGTATACTAGTACAGTATATAATATATACTAGTACAGTATATAATATACACTAGTACAGTATATAATATATATACTAGTACAGTATATAATATATACACTAGTAGAG
This sequence comes from Cryptosula pallasiana, assembly GCA_945261195.1. NCBI lineage: Eukaryota > Metazoa > Bryozoa > Gymnolaemata > Cheilostomatida > Cryptosulidae > Cryptosula > Cryptosula pallasiana. The sequence goes on from OX183130.1 coordinate 25,837,169, forward strand.
TATATAATATATACACTAGTACAGTATATAATATATATACTAGTACAGTATATAATATATACACTAGTAGAGTATATAATATATACACTAGTACAGTATATAATATATATACTAGTACAGTATATATTATATACACTAGTACAGTATATAATATATATACTAGTACAGTATATAATATATACACTAGTACAGTATATAATATATATACTAGTACAGTATATAATATATATACTAGTACAGTATATAATATATACACTAGTACAGTATATAATATATATACTAGTACAGTATATAATATATATACTAGTAAAGTATATAATATACACTAGTACAGTATATAATATACACTAGTACAGTATATAATATATACACTAATACAGTATATAATATATATACTAGTACAGTATATAATATATACACTAGTACAGTATATAATATATGGTATATGTTGCAGAGGTCACATGGTACTAGGGGACTCATTCAACACGTCCCTATTCAAGCAAACGTTCCAGCGAGTGTTTGCTAAAGACAGTCAGAACGAGTTTAAGATGGCTTACAATGGTAACATTGAAGTGAAGGTAACTCCTTACTATTCAACTTTATCTAGAACATTCTATTTACCTCTAGCTCTTGGTCCTTCACCTATACATGATATACCTCTTGTTACATAGCCCTCTCTCTCTTTATCTACATAGCCCTCTCTCACTTTATCTACATAGCCCTCTCTCACTTTATCTACATAGCCCTCTCTCTCTTTATCTACATAGCCCTCTCTCTCTTTATCTACATAGCCCTCTCTCTCTCCCCCTCTCTCTCTTTATCTACATAGCCCTCTCTCTCTTTATCTACATAGCCCTCTCTCTCTTTATCTACATAGCCCTCTCTCTCCCTCCCTCCCCCTCCCTCTCCCCCTCCCTCTCTCCCTCCCCCCTCCCTCTCTCCCTCTTTCTCTCCCCCTCTCTCTCTCCCCCTCTCTCTCCCTCCTCCCCCTCCCTCTCTCCCTCCCCCACCCTCTCTCCCCCTCCCTCTCTCCCCCTCTCTCTCGCCCCCTCTCTCTCGCCCCTCTCTCCCTCCCTCTCTCCCCCCATCTCCCCACCCCTCCCTCTCTCCCCCTCCCTCTCTCCCCCTCCCTCTCTCCCCCTCCCTCTCTCCCCCTCCTTCCCCCTCTCTCTCCCCCTCCTTCCCCCTCTCTCTCCCCCTCCCTTTCTCCCCCTCCTTCCCCCTCTCTCTCTCCCCCTCCCTCTCTCCCTCTCCCCCCTCCCTCTCTCCCTCTCCCCCCTCCCTCTCTCCCTCTCCCCCCTCCCTCTCTCCCTCTCCCCCCTCCCTCTCTCCCTCTCCCCCCTCCCTCTCTCCCTCTCCCCCCTCCCTCTCTCCCTCTCCCCCCTCCCTCATACATATACATAGCTCATAATTTTGTTCCCACTTGCGTATAATCTTTTGTTTTATTATTAACACATTGTTTTTCTGTGCATAGACATCCAGGGAACTGAAGATATCTGGTTGTATTGGGCCTTGCACATCTATGAACAATAAGTCTGGGGGTATATCTGAGATAGAGATAGGAATCTCTGGTACCTCTCAGTGGAAGACGTGTGGCATCTACCCAAACACAACATTCGCTCTCTACTTTGAGGTATTCGCTACGTACTTTGTATTACTAGGTCTTAGATAGTCTTGGCAGTCTTAGATATATATGCGTGTGTGTGCTCATAATAGCAGTCTTATATATGTGTGTGCTCACAGTAGCAGTCTTAGATATCTGTGTGTGCTCACAGTAGCAGTCTTAGATATCTGTGTGTGCTCACAGTAGCAGTCTTAGATATATATATATGTGTGTGCTCACAGTAGCAGTCTTATATATATGTGTGTGTTCACAGTAGCAGTCTTAGGTATCTGTGTGTGTGCTCATAATAGCAGTCTTAGATATCTGTGTGTGCTCACAGTAGCAGTCTTAGATATCTGTGTGTGCTCACAGTAGCAGTCTTAGATATCTGTGTGTGCTCACAGTAGCAGTCTTATATATATCTGTGTGTGCTCACAGTAGCAGTCTTAGATATCTGTGTGTGCTCACAGTAGCAGTCTTAGATATCTGTGTGTGCTCACAGTAGCAGTCTTAGATATATATATATATGTGTGCTCACAGTAGCAGTCTTATATATATGTGTGTGTTCACAGTAGCAGTCTTAGGTATCTGTGTGTGTGCTCATAATAGCAGTCTTAGATATCTGTGTGTGCTCACAGTAGCAGTCTTATATATATGTGTGTGTGCTCACAGTAGCTGTCTTGGATGTAGTATATCTAGAACTGCTATTGCCAGCACACATTTATTTGAGTATGTGTGCTGGCAACACCCGTCCTAAGTAAATGTTTACAAGTCCAGAAGCTGCTAATGCATACTATTTGGTATATTTTATTACTGCTGATCGCTTGAAGTTATCTCCCCGTGTCTCCATTTACTAGGTTGTCAACCAGCACAATGCTCCAATACCACAGGGGGGTAGGGGCCTGGTCCAGTATATCACCACTTACCAGCACTCGGCTGGTCAGAAGAGAGTACGCGTCACTACAGTTGCTAGAAAGTAAGTGGGCTCGGCATGTACCTTTGCCACTTCTATGTCACTCCTATGTCATGTTATGTCGCACTATCATCACCATGCCTTCCCTGCAGTAACAGCTGGCTCTGTGCCAACTAGTATAGCCAGAATATTCTGCTGCTACAAGTGTAGGTATCATGTGATGTGGATTGGAGAAGGAAAATAGCAATAATTGACAAGTCAGTGCAGGTGTTGAAATGCATGGTGTTGTAGCTGGGTTGATGCCGCCACCAGTGCACAGCATGTGGCTGCTGGATTTGACCAGGAGGCTGCTGCTGTTCTCATGGCCAGAATGGCAACTTCCAGAGCTGAGAGCGACGATGGACCAGACGTGCTTCGTTGGATAGACAGAACTCTCATCAGACTGGTACTGTGTGGTTACATTAGTGTGTGTAGTATTGTGTGGTTACATTAGTGTGTGTAGTACTGTGTGTTACATTAGTGTGTGTGGTATTGTGTGGTTACATTAGTATATGTGGTATTGTATGGTTACATTAGTATATGCGGTATTGTGTGGTTACATTAGTGTGTGTGGTATTGTGTGGTTACATTAGTATATGCGGTATTGTGTGGTTACATTAGTATATGTGGTATTGCAGTGCCAGAAGTTTGGCGAGTACAACAAAGACGATCCAGGCTCATTCAGGTTTAGCGAAGTGTTCACTTTGTATCCACAGTTCATGTTTCACCTTCGCCGATCTCAATTCTTGCAAGTCTTCAACAACAGTCCTGATGAGACCGCCTACTATAGGTTAGTGTGCTGTACACACAGTATATACAATCTTCTATGTTGTGTTATATATATAAAGTCATCTCATCTGTGTATACAATGACTTGCATTTCTCATAGTTTATAACCGAAGCTTAATCTCTTCATTGTAGGTTGACCTTGTTAATCTCTCTCTTATAGGTTGACCTTGTTATTCTCTCTCTTATTGGCTGACCTTGTTATTCTTTTTCTTAAGCCGCGTTTACACTATGTGTCTACGACTCCGATTCCTTTGAAGTTTGCCACTTGCGACTTGGCGCACGAGGCTGGCGCATCTTCCTGTGGAGTTGCAGGGGAGTCGGAGACGCAGCAACCCAGCAGTGTTGGGTTCGAGCGACAAGTTGCAGCGTCTTCATAGCCACGTGACACAGCTTAACCAATTGAGTTGCTCTATATAGCGGCTCCAATATTTTGTTTATTCTAACCTAGATATAATGTAAACAATGATTGTAATAAGATCGTAAGGTTATTATTAAATAATTAATTATTACCAGCATTGTTGACATCTGTGTTTATTATTTTTCTTATCAAAAGAATCAAACTATGTATGTTCAACAATAATAAATAATTCATATTCGGAGTAGTTATCATTATTATTTTGGATGCAAACACAAAAAGAACGTGAGATTTTCTTCAAATTATTATTTAATTTCCGTAAGTAGTATTATTATTTATAGATAAGTAAAAATTTCATAGTCGAGAAAAATAAAAAATCCACTAGGCGCATAGAGAACTACTGCCTGATAGAAAACTGGTAATAATTAAATCACAACTCATCAATCCAACTGCGTGAGCAGGAACGCAATAAATTATTTTAGCTAAGATGGCTGGGCAACTCCGAAGTCGCAGAACTCAAAACTCTAGGGTGTCGCAGCAGTGTAAATGCAACATGCGTCTGCGCCTCCGACAATCATTAGAGTCGGAGTCGGGGACGCCTAGTGTAAATGCAGCTTTACAGGTTGACCTTGTTATTTTTTCTCTTATAGGTTGACTTTGTTATTCTCTCACTGATTGGCTAACCTAGTATTATCTGACTGGTTGGCTCACCCAGTTACACTTCCTCTCATTGGCTGACGTAGTTGTTCTCTCTTTGATAGGTTGACGTTGTGCAGAGAAGACTTGACCTCATGTCTAACCATGATACAACCAGTTTTGTTCTCATATTCATTTAATGGTCCACCAGAGGTGAGTGATTGTCATGTACTATGTTTTTGTTACGTGTATGTATGTTATGTATATAAGTGTTATATGTAAGTATATAATGGTGGTCTACATGTAATATACATGTATGACAACAATATATAATGTGCAAACATGGCTTTACCATGCACCATATGCCTGTCTTAGCCAAAATCAGTTTGTATACATCTTAATAACAATTTTAGAAATTGTCTCATCTTCAGTATTGTTTTGTAGCCTGTGCTCCTAGATACTAGCTCCATTCTACCTGATAGAATTCTATTAATGGACACATTCTTTCATATACTAATCTACCACGGAGAGGTGAATTTCAGCATTTAGAGTTGTCATTCCAACTTCTGCTGTAATATTGCGTAACATTGCTGATCAACCTAAATCTTTTGTATTCTGTTGCACTTACCTACGTATATATTTATATTTTATCATTTAAAGACGATAGCCTCATGGAGGAAAGAGGGATACCAAAAGTTACCAGAATATGAAAACTTTAAACAGCTGTTAGAGGCTCCAGTTTCTGATGCACAAGAAATATTGAGTGTTAGGTTTCCCATGCCCCGATATATCGACACTGAACATGAAGGCTCTCAGGCTCGCTTTTTGTTGTCTAAAGTGAATCCATCACAAACACATAACACTGCAATTGGTTATGGAGGGGTAAGTTACTATTCTGTGGCTAGTGACACACTTGTATATCTAGTTGTACTTGTATATCTAGTTATACCTGTATATCTAGTTATACTTGTATATCTAGTTATACTTGTATATCTAGTTATACTTGTATATCTAGTTATACCTGTATATCTAGTTATACTTGTATATCTAGTTATACTTGTATATCTAGTTATACTTGTATATCTAGTTATACTTGTATATCTAGTTATACCTGTATATCTAGTTACACTTGTATATCTAGTTATACCTGTATATCTAGTTATACTTGTATATCTAGTTATACCTGTATATCTAGTTATACTTGTATATCTAGTTATACCTGTATATCTAGTTATACTTGTATATCTAGTTATACCTGTATATCTAGTTATACCTGTATATCTAGTTATACTGGTATATCTAGTTATACTTGTATATCTAGTTATACTTGTATATCTAGTTATACTTGTATATCTAGTTATACTTGTATATCTAGTTATACTTGTATATCTAGTTATACTTGTATATCTAGTTATACTTGTATATCTAGTTATGCTTGCATATCTAGTTATACCTGTATATCTAGTTATACCTGCATATCTAGTTATACTTGTATATCTAGTTATACTCGTATATCTAGTTATACCTGTATATCTAGTTATACCTGTATATCTAGTTATGCTTGTATATCTAGTTATACTTGTATATCTAGTTATACCTGTATATCTAGTTATACCTGTATATCTAGTTATACTTGTAGATATAGTTATGCTTGTATATCTAGTTATGCCTGTATATCTAGTTATACCTGCATATATAGTTATACTTGGATATCTAGTTATACTTCTATATCTAATTAGACTTACATGTAGATGTAGTTATACTTACATGTAGATCTTGTTACAATATATCATAATCATTGATATACCAGGGATCACTAGGAGGCTCTGAGGTTTGTATTCTCTGTACATTGTCTCAGTTTCATGGTGGATGGACTGTGAAGTGCTATCTTACGATTCTAATATTTTTTATTCCATTAGTTGGTGTTTGGGTATTTCTATGTCGGCGTCCATTTGTACATAATTCTACGTCCTCCCGTGCGCTTCATGGTGATTGGTTTTTTTTATGCAGATAGATTGGATTGCTTGCTGTTTTTCATAGACTGAGATATTACTCTTTTTGATTGACAGGATGGGGGCACTGCTGTTATAACAGATGATGTTAGTTTGCAAGTTTTCATGGAACACCTGAAGAAGCTGGCTGTCACACCATCGTCCTAAGTTCACAGGCTTACTGAAACTTCTGCATGAAGTCTGCTACTCTGTTTATTTATTCATAGTTCTCGTCTCATCCATTTACCTGCAACTGAAACCACTCTCTGCAGGCTATATTGCTTTTGGTGGTATTTTACACTTTATTTTTTTTATTTACACTAGAAGTTGTTAGCAAACACAAATATAATATAGTACCTACTATCTCTTTGAGTGATGACTTACAGTTTCAAGTTGACTAGAAAGTAAGTATACTTGTTTGTGTGCCCCTCTAGTAGCTGGTAATCCCAAGTATCTAAAGTCGATATAATGTATCCTTGTAACCTAGCAACCTTCTCACCTATTTCTACCCTTTTTGTGTGTGAGAGCGATTGTCTTGTTTGGTAGTTAGTGTAGTGCTCATCAAAGGTGCCATGGCACATAAGTAGCAAGTCTAACTGGCCAATCAGCGCATAAGTAGCAAGTCTAACCGGCCAATCAGCGCATAAGTAACAAGTCTAACCGGCCAATCAGCACATAAGTAACAAGTCTAACAGGCCAATCAGCACATAAGTAACAAGTCTAACCGGCCAATCAGCGTATAAGTAACAAGTCTAACTGGCCAATCAGCGCATAAGTAGCAAGTCTAACCGGCCAATCAGCACATAAGTAACAAGTCTAACCGGCCAATCAGCGCATAAGTAGCGAGTCTAACCGGCCAATCAGCGCATAAGTAGCAAGTCTAACCGGCCAATCAGCACATAATTAACGAGTCTAACCGGCCAATCAGCACATAAGTAACAAGTCTAACAGGCCAATCAGCACATAAGTAACAAGTCTAACCGGCCAATCAGCGTATAAGTAACAAGTCTAAAAGGCCAATCGGCACATACGTAACACGTCTGACAGGCCAATCAGCACATAAGTAACAAGTCTAACCCGCCAATCAGCACATAAGTAACAAGTCTAACCGGCCAATCAGCACATAAGTAACAAGTCTAACCGGCCAATCAGCGCATAAGTAGCGAGTCTAACCGGCCAATCAGCGCATAAGTAGCAAGTCTAACCGGCCAATCAGCACATAATTAACGAGTCTAACCGGCCAATCAGCACATAAGTAACAAGTCTAACAGGCCAATCAGCACATAAGTAACAAGTCTAACCGGCCAATCAGCGTATAAGTAACAAGTCTAAAAGGCCAATCGGCACATACGTAACACGTCTGACAGGCCAATCAGCACATAAGTAACAAGTCTAACCGGCCAATCAGCGCATAAGTAACAAGTCTAACCGGCCAATCAGCACATAAGTAACAAGTCTAACAGGCCAATCAGCACATAAGTAACAAGTCTAACCGGCCAATCAGCGTATAAGTAACAAGTCTAACTGGCCAATCAGCGCATAAGTAGCAAGTCTAACCGGCCAATCAGCACATAAGTAACAAGTCTAACCGGCCAATCAGCGCATAAGTAGCGAGTCTAACCGGCCAATCAGCGCATAAGTAGCAAGTCTAACCGGCCAATCAGCACATAATTAACGAGTCTAACCGGCCAATCAGCACATAAGTAACAAGTCTAACCGGCCAATCAGCACATAAGTAACAAGTCTAACCGGCCAATCAGCGCATAAGTAGCGAGTCTAACCGGCCAATCAGCGCATAAGTAGCAAGTCTAACCGGCCAATCAGCACATAATTAACGAGTCTAACCGGCCAATCAGCACATAAGTAACAAGTCTAACAGGCCAATCAGCACATAAGTAACAAGTCTAACCGGCCAATCAGCGTATAAGTAACAAGTCTAAAAGGCCAATCGGCACATACGTAACACGTCTGACAGGCCAATCAGCACATAAGTAACAAGTCTAACCCGCCAATCAGCACATAAGTAACAAGTCTAACCGGCCAATCAGCGCATAAGTAGCAAGTTTAACCGGCCACTCAGCACATAAGTAACAAGTCGAACCGGCCAATCAGCACATAAGTAACAAGTCTAACAGGCCAATCAGCACATAAGTAACAAGTCTAACCGGCCAATCAGCGTATAAGTAACAAGTCTAACAGGCCAATCGGCACATAAGTAACACGTCTGACAGGCCAATCAGCACATAAGCAACCAGTCTAACAGGCCAATCAGCACATAAGTAACAAGTCTGACAGGCCACTCAGCATATAGGAGTCCAGTTTCAGTTAGCCTTATTTCAAGTCCATATTGCTGACATATTTATAACCAGCTTTCATAAAACAAGCCTTTCCGATACACAATAAGGTTTTATTTGCTTCTATAAAATTTACAGCCAATCAACACATTTTATTGTTGATATTTATTCCTGACCATTTAAATGATCAAAATGCAATAATGATATTATCAATTCACAATATGAACGTAAAAAACTGATACTATACTATCAATGACCAGTACTATTTATGAACTTCAATCCAAATGATCAATAGCATTCCATAATTGGTTTGCATGTAGTCTCACGGTTTGGATTTCGCAGTGTTATATCACACGCATAAAGGAGTTGTCATCACCTGCATATCAGGAACAGACAATTACTAAACAACTCATCTGTATTGTAGTTTTTGGAGCACCATTTGAAAGAGAAAAGTAAAATCCAGTAATATTATACAGTTATATACAACAAGTAATGGTCTTGAAAGCATCCCTGATCACAGAAAAATATTATTACTTACAACTGAGTGATCTTTGGCCTACATTGACCTCATATTTTGTATGCCGTATTATATGACCAAATAGTTCTATTCTGAGCAAACTCCTTGATATGATTCATGTTGTGTACATGTATATGCACATGTACATACTTTATTGGCATCAATATCATTTTATAAAAATGTTTATATATATTATTATTTTATATGTATATGCAGATCCAGTATGTTAGTGGATCACATTTGTAAACAATTTCCGAGCATTGTTTGTGGTAATTTGAATGACTTCTTCTCTGGGGATTCCCTTTGTTTTGGCTATGAAGTCACAAGAGATGTTGATGTTAGATGGAACATTCCGGCCCTGCAAACAGACGTAGAGTAGACAACTACCAAAAACTAAAAAGAGAAGACAACTAACAATAATCTATAAGGATAAGGCAACTCCATTAAAGAAGAGAGAGTGAGTGCCCACTATCACCTGCTTGTCTGGACCCAGCGCAGGTGAGTCTGTCTCCAGTAAAAGATTTTCCAGTGGAATCTTTTCCACTAACTTTTGCTTCTACAAAAAATCTTGAAAATAGCAAAATACCAAATCTATAGATTACGCTCCCTATAGACCGCGCCTTCTATAGATTAAACTTTCTGTAGACTAGACATTCCATAGATTATACTTTTTATAGATTATTCACTCTATATATTATACTTTATGTCGATTAGACCTTCTATAGACTATAGATTAAATTTTCTATAGATTAGATCTTCTATAGACTATAGATTATACTTTCTATAGATTATAGCTTATACAGATTACACAGTCTATAGACCACACCTTTTTTAGGCTACCACCTTCATAGACTACATTTCCTATAGACCTAAGTGAAGTAATCAAAGTGAGGTCAGCCGTTTCCAGCACTATTTTATATAAGGACAACTCCACTGGAGACAAATTTCACAAAGGCTCATATTAGTCACCATTGGCTGCATTTATTCAATAATTGTAGCATAAAATTTTGTTTTAATCTAGCACAAATTTTCAATTCATTAAGTTGAATTTGGCAGTAAAATTTTGTTTAAAACTTTTAACCACCACTGGAGCCAGGAATAACAAGGAGTCATCTCCCCTTCGGAAAGATTACTCTATATGCAGCAGTACCGGACATTGAGAAGTTTGCCGATACATTTACTAAAGATTACATGCCCTGTGATGCAAAAACGTTTCCTTTCAGCTCAGTGAGCTTACGGACCTGTTCTATTTGTATACAGGGCGCACAGTTAGTTCCCATCCTATGACAGACGCCCGAAATACAGAAGTGCCACTTGGCTTTGTGGCCAAAACGAAATAATAATGAAACAAATGGAGTGGAATGTTTGTTATTTATTTTACTTAGTATTTATTCTCATTTTTCTTTTTTCATAAACATCTGACTGAATAACAAAAACCCGTAATAAACTTCTCTGAAGTGAAGTATGAATAATGTCAAAAAGTAGTACGCTCGTTTTGAAAAAAAATTGATTGATTTCATCGGTACCGTAAAAAATAATTATTTTTTGGAGGGATATTCATGTTATTATTACATAAACTATTTCAAGATTATAATTCTATGATTAACTTTCGGCTATTATTTTTATCCAAAGTTGTTATCTAAAATTTGATATGAAAGTTGAATGGTACAAGAAGAATAGTTTATAATTCTTATTTGCTATAATACAAGCGGTAATTATAAGCACGATATTTCAGCCCTTATTACTTAGCTTAGAGTTGGACTTTTTTTTAAATTCCCAGTGGGCTAGGAGACATCCTGAGCTTTTAGATGGATGGTTGTTTCAAGCTTTAACTTGTCAATTTGCAGCGTTATGAGCTGTTGAAAATGAGCTTTTTTCTATAAGTTATAGTGAAGTCACTCAAGCATTTGGCTCCAGAGGGTCATATGACAAGGGGAGTTGGCCACACTTTGATTACTTCACTTAGCTATAGACTAGAACCAACTAATGTTGGTGTGGAATACACGAGACCAGAGGCTATCCTTACCTGAGGACTTCTTATAACACTTGGTGGGATGGAGAAGTAATAGCCCAACTCTACTCCTTGCTGTGCAGTAGAAACTTTGGCATCAAACGCATGAAGTAATACCTGCAATGGCAACAGAGCAACCAAATAAGTTTGTAGAAGGTACTAGCCTTAGAGAACTGACAGTTCATACATAGCCTTAGAAATCTGCATTGGGGCTAGGTTGACTGTATCTGGCAGGGTAACTCAGCAGGCATAGCCTGCAGATCTCGTTTACAGACACACGAAATATATCAGAGAAAGGTTCCAAGTTTGAAGCGGAGACAACTCCTACATGAATTATAGTACAGACTCAAAAGTTAGTGCAAATGGACGCTGCAAGACAAGACATCATGTGCTCCATCGATTTATTATATACATTTCATGGATCTATAGCTTAAGACTCTATACAAAGAAATGTAACTATTACTTAGTCACATCGTGCAAATAAATGTATATATATCTATGACACAGGGATAGTTATATAGGTTGTAAATACCAAATAACAGTTATATATACAACAAGTAACAATTACATACAACAAGCAACAGCTATATACAACAAGTAACAGTTATATACAACAAGTAACAGTTATATACAACAAGTAACAGTTATATACAACAAGTAACAGTTATATACAACAAGTAACAGTTATATATAACAAGTAACAATTACATACAACAAGCAACAGCTATATACAACAAGTAACAGTTATATACAACAAGTAACAGTTACATACAACAAGCAACAGCTATATATAACAAGTAACAGCTATATATAACAAGTAACAGTTATATACAACAAGTAACAGTTATATACAACAAGTAACAGTTATATATAACAAGTAACAGTTATATATAACAAGTTACAGTTATATATAACAAGTAACAGTTATATACAACAAGTAACAGCTATATATAACAAGTAACAGCTATATATAACAAGTAACAGTTATATACAACAAGTAACAGTTATATACAACAAGTTACAGTTATATATAACAAGTAACAGTTATATATAACAAGTAACAGTTTTATATATAACATGCAACAGACGAAACAAGTATAGCAAGAACCTTTTTAGCACCAGCTTCAGCAAGTAGAGAAATCACGTGTTTTCCTGCACTTCTTGAATGTACATTTCTATAAATACACATAATTACAAAGTATATACGAGAATGAATACACTATAATGGTAATTATAAATACAATAATATACAATGCAATAATATACAATACAATAATATACAATAATATACAATACAATAATATACAATACAATAATATACAATACAATAACATACAATACAATAATATACGATACAATAATATACAATACAATAATATACAATACAATAACATACAATACAATAATATACGATACAATAATATACAATACAATAATATACAATACAATAATATACAATACAATAATATACAATACAATAATATACAATACAATAATATACAATGCAATAATATACAATGCAATAATATACAATAATATACAATAATATACAATACAATAATATACAACAATATACAATAATATACAATACAATAATATACAATAATATACAATGCAATAATATACAATACAATAATATACAATGCAATAATATACAATAATATACAATAATATACAATAATATACAATACAATAATATACAATGCAATAATATACAATAATATACAATAATATACAATACAATAATATACAATGCAATAATATACAATACAATAATATACAATGCAATAATATACAATAATATACAATACAATAATATACAATGCAATAATATACAATGCAATAATATACAATACAATAATATACAATGCAATAATATACAATAATATACAATAATATACAATACAATAATATACAATACAATAATATACAATGCAATAATATACAATACAATAACATACAATGCAATAATATGCAATACAATAATATACAATGCAATAATATACAATACAATAACATACAATGCAATAATATACAATACAATAATATACAATACAATAAAATACAATACAATAATATACAATACAATAACATACAATACAATAACATACAATACAATAATATACAATACAATAATATACATTAAGATAACTATAAATGCAATAACATACAATGCAATAAGACTTTATCAAAGAACGTACATATAAAGACTTATGTTGGGAGACTTGATGGGAAAGACAAGACAAGAGTAATAAGGGAAGTTGAAAACTCTCCGCATCAGAGCGGGAATAGTCCTTATCATCAAGAACCAAGATGGCATCATCATCGACAGTAGCAGCATCAGTGTCTGGGATCTACGTGGGTTGACAGCAGGTGGTCACTCCTTTAGGCGGTAACTCAGCGAGTTTGGGTGTCACAGAATTTGGGTCAGCAGGCAACAAATGTTGTTCACTGGGTTGTTTTGGCTGGCTGTAGCAAAACTCTTGAAGCTCCCTAGACACTGCTCTCTTTATGTGATCCAGGTGCACCCAGAATAGCTTTTGTCCACAGTTATCAGATATCAGTTCCCCATTGGAACCAAAGATGAGCAGCAAGCTATATGGCTCCTTGGATATAGGTACAAGCTTGGAGGTGAGTCCAGCAACAGGAGTGGTTCTCTGCAAGTACATTTTCTCCCCAGTCTGTAGATCAGATGGGTTCAGTTTGCAGCCGTGGACCACACTTTGTTGCTGACTTGCATGGCTCTTGTTCTGAAATGCCTGGCAAAAATCTTTTTAAACTTTTCTCGCAGAGCATCGACGAACTCACCATCTTTCAGATAATCTTGTTCCTGTTCTAGCAGTATGGGCAGTCGAGCATCTCTCCCATGCAGCATTTGAAAAGAGAAAACCCTGGAGAACAGTAAACAGAAGTCCTGTAGGCAAACATGATAAAGTCCAGGTATGCACATCAATCTGTACGTGTAGTGAAGATGTACTGTCTCAGTATTTCCATCATTGTTCGGTTCCAATGTTCGGCTAACCCCAGGGTCTGCGATCTGTAAGCAGTGGAAAGTCCCTGCTTCATGCCAAGCAAGTGAGATAACTGTTAGAAGACAGCGAATGTAAATTGTGCTCCTCTGTCAGATGAAACACACAATGGTATTCCATGCCTAGCGACAAAATGGGTAAAGATAGCTCTAGCCACAGTAGGAGCAGTAACATTGCGCAATGCAACACATCCCGGTCATTTGGTGAAGCGGTCTTGTATTACCAAAATCCATTGATGTCCCTTGGAACTCTTTGGGAGTGGCCCAATCATGTCCACTGTCACCATCTGTCATAGAGTAGTGATGGGTACCATAGGCTGGCGGACTAGGTGTATTTAGGTCTTTCTGGTGAGGCATCCCTGGCATGACTTTATCCAGTTTTCAACATCTTGACGCATTTCTTCCTAATAGAATTTTGTCCTCAGCCTGTCCATTGTCCTGGCAAGTCCCAAATGACCACTTGTTGGAGCATCATGCATTTCTTCAAAAATGAATACATAGAGCTCCTTGCCAGAAGATGTGACAAACATCAAACATTCATATTGGTGGTACCGGTTGTACCTTCGAGCAAGCTTTGCAGTTTCCTTGGAAGGATTCACCGTACTATCAGAGAAGTGTTGGATTACCAAATTCAAAAGTGTGTCAATTCACTCTTCCATCAACCAGTAGATAGAAGAGCTGTCTCCCACTTGTAGTTGGGCAACAACACTGATGTTGATTGGAACCCTGGGTACTGCAGCACACCTTTCATATTTTAGCTCTGTTCCACGAAGCGGGTCCATTCTGCTCAGAAAATTAGCACCAATGTTCTGACTTCCTTTTCTGTAGGATAATTTGACGCCAGTGAACTCAGCAAGTTTTTGTACAAAGCTAGTGAGCCACACAGATTTTGACTGTTTAATTCCCCAAGACAGGCTCCTTTAATCGGAATATACCTGGATTTTCTGACCATAGAGATAATGATTCCTATGCTTAAGTACCAAGACGACAGCATAAAGCTCCTTTTCCACTGTGGTACAGTTGGCTTCTGTTTGAGAGAATTTCTTGCTGAAATAGGCAATATGTTTATCCCAGCCTTCTACTATCTGGGAGAGAATGGCACCGCAGCTGAAATATGTCGTGAGAATGAATGACTGGTTGAAATGAGGGCAGAGGAGGATGGGACTCATTGTTACTTTTCGATTGAGGGTCTCAAAGGCCTCCTGACATTCAGCGGTCGAGGTGAATTTGATGTTTTTTTTTAGTCAAGTTATGCAGTGGTCTTGCTATGTGTCTAAACTCTTGAATAAACCTGCGGTAATAGTTCCCAAAGCCCATAAAAGATCTCACATGAGTTGCTGTTCTTGGTGGTTAAAATTCCTTAAGCTTCTTAACATTTTCTGGGTCTGGTCGGATTCGACTTGAAATATTCCATGTCCTAGGAATAGCAGCTTGGCTCTTGCGAAGTTGCACTTTTCAAATTTCAAACAGAGCTTGTAGGGATTCAAGATGCTGCAACACTTCTTTCAAATGCTTCAGATGGTCTTTCCATGTTAGAGATGCGATTAGTATGTCATTAAGAAAGAGGATGCAACTCTGAAGATCAACAACACTCAACACCAGCTGCATAAGGGGAGAAAAGATCACAGGAGCATTCTTCAATCCAAAAGGCATAAATTTGTATGGAAAAAGTTCTCTGGATGTAATGAAAGCTGTGAACTTCTTTGATTCTTCTTGAATTGGCATCTGGTAAAATACGGAATGCAAATCCAGGGTGGTGAAGTACTTTGCATCAGAGATAAATTCCATAGCTTCATCAACTTGGTGCAAAGGATATGAGTCTCCAATTGTAACATCATTTATCTTTTTCATATCCACACATGGTTGAATAAATCCATGACTCTTCTTCATGAGGACAAGAAGACTGGCCCATGAACTGTTGCTCGGAGAGATTATCTATGCATTCAAAAGCGCATCTAGTTTCTTATCTAATTCTTGCCGATGGGTGACTAAGACTTTGTACTGTTGTTGCTGGATTGGTCTATCACAAGTAACATGAACTTCATATTCCACAACATTGGTACCAGACAGTTCTGCATCTGAAAATGAAAAGAGGTGTTCTGCTTGTGCAACAGATTCTTTAGGTCCTTCTTTTGGGCTGCTTTGAGGATTGTAAAACTGAGATTCGATCCTCCTAAGCGGTTTATTGCTTTCAAAGACTGGTCCTTAGGGGCCGGAGCTGACGAAAACACATCACTAATGTGTTCTTCCAGTATGCTGCTGACCTGCTCCAGTTGTTGGTTGCCAAAGATCTGGGTTCACAGTTCAGTAGTCGCTAGTGTCTAGAGTTGTCTGCAATTCAGCTGCTGCCTCAGGAGTTGGTTTTGTTCCTGTTGTCCAACCAGCTCAATAGCCAGACGCGTGTTGTCCTGGCTGAGCGCAACATGCTATTCAAGCTTCTGGTGTCCTCAAGCTCCTCTGCTATTTTCCTCCATGCACAAGGGCCTGGTAGGCTGGAACCGCCACTATCTACCTTGTGGGAGGAGTTGTATCCTAAAATGAGGAACATTAATGACTTAACAAAAAATAGGAAAAGCCATTCCTTGTCAACTATGCCACTGTGCTAAGTATGTCAAAGCTGACCACAATCTCATGACTTTTTAACTCAAAAGTCGAATTGTAGTAACTGTACTGACCCTCTAAATCGGAATTTCTTCGGCATGGAAAGTGCGTTAAAAAGGGATAAGGGACAAATGTTTGACAGAAGGTAAGGTGACCACATCAGCAAAATTAGTCATCTCTGGAAAATGATTGCAGGGTTGTCTACAATAGTTGCAAGAGACTATCAGCTTTCTAATACAAAAGCCATCTTGCTTTTAGTTCAAAGCAAAGCGTCTCAACGTACCAAACTGGCTAGGCCTTCCGGCGTCAAAAGGGGTACTTTGAACTGGAGAGCTATTCTGCTGGTAATTACAAGTCAATTAGTTCTCTTAGTCCCTTTACTTTGTCCAAAAGGGCCAGTCCCTCTTGAAACTCCTTTAGGAATAGAAGAAGCGGCTGCTCCACCAGACAAGGCGACACCAGTCATGCTCACATGTTGGTAACGCAACTGCTTTTTCTCATTTTTCTCCGTTACCTTATGCACATTTTTCGTTGCCCTCTGCAGTTTCGGACAACCTCCCCAGCAGATATCTCCACTATTTCTTTCCAGGTGTGTACCAGTTTTACTCTTGACACCTGGAGACTGATCAAAACTTCCCGGCACTTTACAACTTTTTGAATCAGTTCATTGAACAGCTCTGACAGATTTAGATGCCATGACTTCAAAGAAAACAAAGGAGGTTAAAGTTCAAAACAGAATTTTTGTGTGTTATATATATACTTTTGTAAGCTGGATCATGTAATTAGCTATATCGCATGTTATCAGCCAAGTGAAGTAAGTAAGCGACATGTTTAAAAAAAAAAACCTTTTTATTCGAGCTTGGGAAACAGTGATCAAATGCCACATAAGCTAATGACCAATTCCATGACCTAAATGCAATGCCTGAATTCATCTAATGCAACTTAGAAAGTGATGATTAAGCAGCCAAAAAGTAGTAGAATAATTTCTTCCTATGACTAGCTTCAACATCAAGATATTATTGACAAGACAAAGTAGATTAAGCTATAGCTACAAGCAACCACAGAGTAGTGGCAATGATAAAACAACTACACGCACCACACCACTCACAACATCAGATGCTTGGGAGACACCACGACAAGCATAGATGCGCTAACATTATATAATCTGTAGAGCAACAAGCGGATGAATACACATGATATACGATATCCATGTACCCAACACCACAATAGGGAGTTGATTTACTGGCTGTTTGCAATTACTCAATCTAATTCCTAAACAATAAATCCTATCTAATTCACACGGTCAGTTTACCAGTTGCAATAGGAAGCATTGAATGCCCATGAGTTTAAACGCTACTAACTAGTTAATACATTATACGATGACCCTAAGCAACTCATACAATCTCGAATGTGGCACAAAAGCAACGACATTATCAAATAATTTTTAGGTACCTAGGTTTTACTTTCAAAGGGTCATCAAGAAAGAACGGAGGCTATCATCTTTTCACAACAAATTGCATGGAAAATATTCAGCAAAGAATTCAATGTAACATAAATCTCGAGTATAACAAGCATAATTGTTTTTTCTTTGTAGTCACAGCAACTACTGCAGCATTCATTCTCAACATCACTTCATAAACACATTGGGGACGTCCTTAATAAAAGCGTGACCAATTATCTATAGCTATCATATCAGGCTCTAATTCAGTAACTACTGCACAAGCCAAGTGTCCAGTAATCTCCTACCAGTTATTACTATACATCTTATGCAACAACGTTACAAGGTGGTTATGGCAAAAATTAAAAGGGGATGATATAACTTGCAAAGAAAGACGTGTTTTTTTTAACATTTTTATTTAAACTACAAAGGAAATTTAGTTTTAACAATAAAATGACTGATTGTTGCAGGCAACTCACATCCTAGTACCACTCACATCCTAGTACCACTCACACCCTAGTACCACTCACACCCTAGTACCACTCACACCCTAGTACCACTCACATCCTAGTACCACTCACACTCTAGTATCACTCACACCCTAGTATCACTCACACCCTAGTATCACTCACACCCTAGTATCACTCACACCCAAGTACCACTCACACCCTAGTACCACTCACACCCTAGTACCACTCACACCCAAGTACCACAAACACCCAAGTACCACTCACACCCTAGTACCACAGACACCCTAGTACTACAGACTCGCTTAATTCTCTACTGTAAATAATTTAGGGACTTCAGTCAGTTTCATTTTAAAAAGTAAGCATCAAAGATTTAACTTGTGACTTTGGCCCGCCACTGCAAAGCCCCAATAATCTACACAATCAAACCTGCGTAGCCTCTGGGTAGCCTCTGGGATGGGGGGACGAATTACTACAACGGATCTAAATCATTTACACTTCCAAAATTGTAATCTGAAGACAAATGCATAAAATTTGAAGGTAACAGCCATGGTTTAGTCTATTTAGTCTAGAATATTAATGTTTAATTTCCATTCTAGAATTTTTCAATACGCCACAGCAGTGCTTGAACATGGAGAGAACTAGTTAGTCACAGCAGTGCTTGAACATGGAGAGAACTAGTTAGTCACAGCAGTGCTTGAACATGGAGAGAACTAGTTAGTCACAGCAGTGCTTGAACATGGAGAGAATTAGTTAGCCACAGCAGTGCTTGAACATGGAGAGAATTAGTTGAACTGGTGGAAGTGTTAAAGAGAAAGGAATACCATTTGAGACTTGGGAGGTTGGACTATATGGATAGGAAGATATAATTTTTGGTACTGAATGACTGATGGTTTTCAGCAATTGAAATACGGTCCACTGGTGTTGATTAGCTAAGGATGATGGTGAAAGACAGGTGAGTAGAAGAAGGAACTAATTAACAATCAATAGATACCAACAGCATAAAAATTAAAATAATAGACTGTGAAACCAAGTGAGACAAAAATGCATAAATGTGTTTTATGGCTTAAGATGGAAGAAAATAGTTAGATTAATGTTGGAATGACAAAGTGAGGCATGGAGGGAGTTGGCCAGTGAAAGGCAGTGCTCGGTTTTGACTTCCAAATTTGTAAAATAAATCCCAGCGCAAAACCCTGGCGCATTTCTACTAACGGAGGCACGTGTGGTCTAATGGTTAAAGTGCTTGCACTTCAATCCAGGATCTGGAGTTCAATTCCCAGCATGGTTATCTGTGAGCAAGATATTTGGCTTCCTAAATGTTCTACCTGGTCGGATATGGGCATAAAAATAACCTGGTCTCTAGCTTGATTGCACTCTCCATAATAACTATGGAGTCATGCTAGTAAAAGATCTCCCACTGCTTTTTCGGAAGAGTAGCAGGTGTGACGGTGGGCATGGGTATAGGGTGCTGCTCACACAAGCTCCGCTTATGAGACCCGTCTTTAGGGTTGCCCAAGAGGCACAGCTCAAACAAACAAACAAACAAACGAAGATCCTGAAAATAATTAGCAAGTGAAAGTACATGTGTAGCTGGTAGGTGACAAAGAAAGGGCTTTATATTTAGGATGCTCATATGACAACCACGGAATCATGTTAATATTGAGGTTAGATAACACCAGAATACGTTATACAACACTAGAGTACGTTATATAACACTAGAGTATGTTATATAACACTAGAGTATGTTATATAACACTAGAGTACGTTATATAACACCAGAGTACGTTATATAACACTAGAGTAAGTTATATAACACTAGAGTAAGTTATATAACACTAGAGTAATTTATATAACACTAGAGTAAGTTATATAACACTAGAGTAAGTTATATAACACTAGAGTAAGTTATATAACACTAGAGTAAGTTATATAACACTAGAGTACGTTATATAACACTAGAGTACGTTATATAACACCAGAGTACGTTATATAACACCAGAGTACGTTATATAACACTAGAGTAAGTTATATAACACTAGAGTAAGTTATATAACACTAGAGTAAGTTATATAACACTAGAGTAAGTTATATAACACTAGAGTAAGTTATATAACACTAGAGTAAGTTATATAACACTAGAGTACATTATATAACACTAGAGCAAATTATATAACACTAGAATACGTTATACAACACTAGAGTACGTTATATAACACTAGAGAAAGTTATATAACACTAGAGTATGTTATATAACACTAGAATCAGTTATCTAACACTAGAGTCAGTTATATAACACTAGAGTCAGTTATATAACACTAAAGTAAGTTATATACCACCAGAGTACGTTATATAACACTAGAGTAGGTCATATAACACTAGAGTAAGTTATATAACACTAGAGTAAGATATATAACACTAGAGTAAGTTATATAACACTAGAGTACGTTATATAACACTAGAGCAAATTATATAACACTAGACTACGTTATACAACACTAGAGTACGTTATATAACACTAGAGCAAGTTATATAACACTAGAGTATGTTATATAACACTAGAGTATGTTATATAACACTAGAGTATGTTATATAACACTAGAGTATGTTATATAACACTAGAGTATGTTATATAACACTAGAGTAAGTTATATAACACTAGAATCAGTTATATAACACTAGAGTCAGTTATATAACACTAGAGTCAGTTATATAACACTAGGGTAAGTTGAAACACCACATTTAGTTATACCACAATAGAACAGTGGAGTATAACTCACAATGGCAGATCAAGTTGAAGCGAAAGCTGCACCTGATGTTTTAGTATTTGTCGCTGTTCTTCCTTGTCACCAGCTGACTTTATGTAGTATGCGGTGAAGTCGAGGCCACATTCACCTGTTAAATACCACACCACTGTTAGATCGGCAAATAATGTAGAACAGTCATCCTTTACCATGATAGACTATGATAAAACTACTGGCTAACTACTAACAATGAGCTTGAGAACAACGTAACATTCAATTCTACTACACCCAGTCCTACTACAACTGAGTCTTACTACAACTCAGTCTCACTACAACTCAGTCCTACTACAACTCAGTCTCACTACAACTCAGTCTCACTACAACTCAGTCTTACTACAACTCAGTCTTACTACAACTCAGTCTCACTACAACTCAGTACTACTACAACTCAGTCCTACTACAACTCAGTCTTACTACAACTCAGTCCTACTACAACCCAGTCTTACTACAACTCAGTCCTACTACAACCCAGTCTTACTACAACTCAGTCCTACTACAACACAGTCTCACTACAACTCAGTCGTACTACAAGACAGTCTCACTACAACTCAGTCTCACTACAACTCAGTCTTACTACAACAGAAGCGAGGAATGAGAAGAGAGGAGAGCAAGAGAAAGAAATGGATAGTGTAAATAAATAACAAGTGCATTTCAATAACAACAGAATACTAACCGATGCAGCAAATATCCTTTTTGTGATTTTGTATTGAGTCAAGAACTTCGGGTGTCCAATCAGAGAGAAGGGCACTTCTGTCAAAGCAACCACTTTCACTCATCTGTGCACAAACAGGAGGGGGGTATGTCATAGCATCAATAACATTCATGATAAATTATAAATAGTGAACATTTACCTGTCGATACCTACAATGAATTATTATAGTAAACTCTTACCTGCACAGGGTGAATTCCTAGGCCAGGTAAGACAAATTGAGGATATCTACAAAAAAAGAACGTTTGAGAGACGATCAATAAAAGATGGATTGTGACCTCAACATATTAGTAAACTAATCATTGATAGAAATCCAATTGCAGGTAGAGATGCATAGTAATTGATGCCAACCTGCGATGTAAGTCCATCACATCCTTAAACTGGAGATAGCTTTCTGGTACAACCACTGCATGTTGCACCCCACTCTGAACAATACATAGAAGGATTTACATAATAATATGGAAGTGATACATAATATACAAGTATTATGAAATATGACAATGTAGGCAACGTACGTTACTTATTATACCACCACCAGTTATATATTATATGCACTTACAGCCTTTGCTTGCTCTATGACCTCATCAATATCCTAAAACAGAACAGACATTTATAGACGGGGTTTAGATAAAGTAGAGACAATGTTGAGACAGAGTACGGTCAATGTTGAGACAGAGTACGGTCAATGTTTAGAGAGAGTACGGACAATGTTGAGACAGAGTACGGACAATGTTGAGACAGAGTACGGTCAATGTTGAGACAGAGTACGGTCAATGTTTAGAGAGAGTACGGACAATGTTGAGACAGAGTACGGACAATGTTGAGACAGAGTACGGACAATGTTGAGACAGAGTACGGACAATGTTGAGACAGAGTACGGACAATGTTTAGACAGAGTATGGACAATGTTGAGAGAGAGTACGGACAATGTTGAGACAGAGTACGGACAATGTTGAGACAGAGTACGGACAATGTTTAGAGAGAGTACGGACAATGTTGAGACAGAGTACGGTCAATGTTGAGACAGAGTACGGTCAATGTTTAGAGAGAGTACGGACAATGTTGAGACAGAGTACGGACAATGTTGAGACAGAGTACGGACAATGTTGAGACAGAGTACGGACAATGTTGAGACAGAGTACGGACAATGTTGAGACAGAGTACAGACAATGTTGAGACAGAGTACGGACAATGTTTAGACAGAGTACGGACAATGTTGAGACAGAGTACGGACAATGTTGAGACAGAGTACAGACAATGTTTAGACAGAGTACGGGCAATGTTGAGACAGAGTACGGACAATGTTGAGACAGAGTACGGTCAATGTTTAGAGAGAGTACGGACAATGTTTAGACAGAGTACGGGCAATGTTGAGACAGAGTACGGACAATGTTTAGACAGAGTACAGACAATGTTTATGCGGGAGAGAAAGGCGGATGCAATGAGACATGCTGGCTAGTCCCTGATAGATTTACCTCCCGTTTACCTGTTTAAAGGCTTCATCAGCCAAGTGCGAGTGGCAGTCTATCATAGCAACGCATGAGAGGCCTAGTAAGGATGGTTGAGAGAGGCCTAATAAGGATGGTTGATCTCCTAGTAATCTGTGCAACAAATAGAAGGCCAGTCTATGTAATTATGCTGTGGAAGAGCTGAGCAAACATCCAGCGAATCTAGCGACTGATGACCTAACTAAACGTTAACATAATGTAACAGTTGAATATTACACTACACTCTTCAACCACTTACTGCAATCACTTACTGCAATCAGTTACTGCAATCACTTACTGCAATCACTTACTGCAATCACTTACTGCAATCACTTACTGCAATCACTTACTGCAATCACTTGCTGCAATCACTTACTGCAATCACTTACTGCAATCACTTACTGCAATCACTTACTGCAATCACTTACTGCAATCACTTACTGCAATGCTATTGAGGTAATTTTATACAAACATTTTCTGTTCTTTTCGCAAACAACAAGAAAGTAACCCATCGAAGCCCAAAAGATGAATTGTTTGAAACAGATTTCAGCAATTAACCATTAACACGTCATTTGAAATTCCAGCATAAAAAGTTTGCATCAGTTTTGAAGTTGAGCATTTTTTAAATAACCATTGAAAAATGATAACTGTGTCAGAGCATACACAACTGTATGGTGGCCCAGAGCATACACAACTGTATGGTGGCCCAGAGCATACACAACTGTTTGGTGGCCCAGAGCATACACAACTGTTTGGTGGCCCAGAGCATACACAACTGTTTGGTGGCCCAGAGCATACACAACTGTTTGGTGGCCCAGAGCATACACAACTGTATGGTGGCCCAGAGCATACACAACTGTTTGGTGGCCCAAAGCATACACAACTGTTTGGTGGCCCAGAGCATACACAACTGTATGGTGGCCCAGAGCATACACAACTGTTTGGTGGCCCAGAGCATACACAACTGTTTGGTGCCCCAAAGTATACACAACTGTATGGTGGCCCAGAGTATACACAACTGTATGGTGGCCCAGAGCATACACAACTGTTTGGTGGCCCAGAGCACACACAACTGTATGGTGGCCCAAAGCATACACAACTGTATGGTGGCCCAAAGCATACACAACTGTTTGGTGGCCCAGAGCATACACAACTGTATGGTGGCCCAGAGTATACACAACTGTATGGTGGCCCAAAGCATACACAACTGTATGGTGGCCCAAAGCATACACAACTGTTTGGTGGCCCAGAGCATACACAACTGTATGGTGGCCCAGAGTATACACAACTGTATGGTGGCCCAGAGCATACACAACTGTTTGGTGGCCCAGAGCATACACAACTGTATGGTGGCCCAAAGCATACACAACTGTATGGTGGCCCAAAGCATACACAACTGTATGGTGGCCCAGAGCATACACAACTGTTTGGTGGCCCAGAGCATACACAACTGTATGGTGGCCCAGAGCATACACAACTGTATGGTGGCCCAAAGCATACACAACTGTATGGTGGCCCAAAGCATACACAACTGTATGGTGGCCCAGAGCATACACAACTGTATGGTGGCCCAGAGCATACACAACTGTATGGTGGCCCAGAGCATACACAACTGTTTGGTGGCCCAGAGCATACACAACTGTATGGTGGCCCAGAGCATACACAACTGTATGGTGGCCCAAAGCATACACAACTGTATGGTGGCCCAAAGCATACACAACTGTATGGTGGCCCAGAGCACACACAACTGTTTGGTGGCCCAAAGCATACACAACTGTATGGTGGCCCAAAGCATACACAACTGTATGGTGGCCCAGAGCATACACAACTGTTTGGTGGCCCAAAGCATACACAACTGTATGGTGGCCCAGAGCATACACAACTGTATGGTGGCCCAGAGTATACACAACTGTATGGTGGCCCAAAGCATACACAACTGTTTGGTGGCCCAGAGCATACACAACTGTATGGTGGCCCAGAGTATACACAACTGTATGGTGGCCCAAAGCATACACAACTGTATGGTGGCCCAAAGCATACACAACTGTATGGTGGCCCAGAGCACACACAACTGTTTGGTGGCCCAAAGCATACACAACTGTATGGTGGCCCAAAGCATACACAACTGTATGGTGGCCCAGAGCATACACAACTGTTTGGTGGCCCAAAGCATACACAACTGTATGGTGGCCCAGAGCATACACAACTGTATGGTGGCCCAAAGCATACACAACTGTATGGTGGCCCAGAGCATACACAACTATTTGGTAGCCCAAAGCATACACAACTGTATGGTGGCCCAGAGCATACACAACTGTATGGTGGCCCAGAGCATACACAACTGTTTGGTGGCCCAGAGCATACACAACTGTTTGGTGGCCCAAAGCATACACAACTATTTGGTAGCCCAAAGCATACACAACTATTTGGTAGCCCAAAGCATACACAACTGTATGGTGGCCCAGAGCATACACAACTGTATGGTGGCCCAGAGCATACACAACTGTATGGTGGCCCAGAGCATACACAACTGTATGGTGGCCCAGAGCACACACAACTGTATGGTGGCCCAGAGCATACACAACTGTATGGTGGCCCAGAGCACACACAACTGTATGGTGGCCCAGAGCATACACAACTGTATGGTGGCCCAGAGCATACACAACTGTATGGTGGCCCAGAGCATACACAACTGTTTGGTGGCCCAAATTAAAGTTTCCTTTCATTTTCAGGTTTAATAAAATAAAAATAAATCAATAAATAGAATTCAAATAAATCAATAAATAAAATTCTAATATATCAATAAATATGCTCAGTGCAAAATTCTCTTCTTCGAAATCAACAAAAAGTTTGACCAGTGACACCCAATGTACACCTGATGTGATATACCATTGTTGGGCCTTAAGCAATACTGATGAAAACGTCATAAACTACTTTTGTCTAGACAGTCAAACTTTGTATATTCATAGCTTTTCACACATATTCAAGTATCCCAGCTAGGGACTCCGGGTTATCATGTTTTTGTGAGTCCCACAGTAACTTCTTATTGACATTTATTGTGGTGAAAACTATATCACCAGGTGTGGGGGGGATGCAGTGGCCCAATGAATGAATTCTTTTTGAAACTAGCACTGATATGAGCTTAAACATCTTCATCTTTTAATCTTTAGTTGAGTCACTACATTTTTGACTTTCTTAAGGCTTGGCTACACAGGCCGATGTTTGGCATCGGAAGGCCTTGCGATGGGCGTGTCTAATACATCGGCACATCGTGAGGCCTGTTCGTGAGCATAACCAACATGTTGGTCTATGTTCGATGTTGCAGGCACATCGGCGTTCCCTGATTAGTTGAAACAAAATTTTTTCCCAAGTTCATCAAGCTTAACCATTTACAACGCATTTCCGTTAGACATTTTTGTCAACAACGAGCATCCACTTCAAATTTCAAAGGAATTTTTATATTACAGAATTTAAACAGTGAATTCAGTCCAGTAAATTTATTTTACATGGCTCTTAAAATAGTGGTATTTGATAATTTCAACATTACTGAGTATAATTATAATAATAGCTAAAATTATCATCAAGTAAAACAATAAAATAAAATTCATCGATCATTTATTATAGATAAATGATGAATAATCACAATATCTTGAAGATTTAATAATAAATGAAACCAAAATAAATCATTCAAAGTAATGTTTTCATGGGGGACCAAAAAAACAGCCATACGTCGCAGTGAAATTGATATTATTGTAATTATTATATCAGGGAAACAAATAATTCGTTGTCAGAAATGAAACAGGCAAAAACTCGCACTTTGTGCCGTATGATTGGCTAGTTCAATCGCAGCTCACCGATGTGCTTTATTACATCGTCATGCTACATCGGCCTGTGTAGCCACCTTCACATCGCTACGATCCATCATATAGGTACATCGGCAACAAAACATCGGTGCAGTGCAGCCACGACTTTAGGCTTGAAAAATTACACAATTTTACTCCAACACCCAATTTACCCAAACACTACGCGAGCGGGATCTAGTGAAAAGTATGTGTGGCTTGTATGTATATTTCCATGATGTAGAATTGCTTGTCAGGTTAAACTGCAATTATAAATGTTTAAGTGTGTGCTTTTATTGCTCTCATCTAATCCTCTATTCTCATTGTGTGTATATATGTTAATGTTGTCGGTAGTTGAAGTTAGTTGAGTTTGGGCCTCAGGTCAGGTCAATACATGTCAATAGTGAATCTACAGTATGGATGGCCGTGAAGGAGAGAGTAACAAGTGTCATGAAAGGAGGTAAGCAGAATTCACACAGAAATCATCATAACGACTCGTGGTCATATTTTTGTTCCATAAGTATTTCATGATTAGATAGATAAAAGACCAGTCGCTTGTCAACATAAAATTTCACTTGCTAATGAAATAATGAAAAAGAAGAGTGGTAATTTTCTGTAGAGATAGTCTACTTGAAGAAGAGATAGGTGAATGAATGAAAGAATAATAAAAAATAGTATAGATATGACAGGAGAAGTGAGGTGCCAGTATATTTGAGGTTTTTCAATATGCGTTATCAATGGCATGGGCATAGATTTTAGTTAAGCTCTGTTTACAGAGAAAGATGTTGCTGATTATAATCTTGGTGGACTGTTGCGCGGGAATAATATGTATATGTGTAACATAAATAGGAAATGTTTAAAGCGATTTAGTGGTTGAACATCCATTTGCGGTGAAATGACACTTGCATTTGGCAGCAATCTTTGATAAAAAAAGCAACACCATAATGGGCATGTATTTCACTGTGTAAAGGAATGAGGAGCAGGTAATAATTTCGAAGGCAAATAAACAAGGTATTTGGAGCTATGAAGAGAGTGGTTTGTAAAACAAGTGACTTTGGTGGTTAAAAAAGATAAATAAGACTATAATCAGAGGTTAGATCAGGTTTTGAGGGAGCCAGAGGAAGCGGTGACGACATTGGGCAGAATAAATTTGAGTTTAAAACAGAGCAAATAAAATTTCCAGACTTTGTTGTGAACAAACAAGTATTAGCCACTTTCAGAGATAGGAGAAGCTTATTAGAGATTGTCAGTGCCAAAAGACCCACAAGACTTTAGGTAATTCTTGAACCCGGTAACCTCAGCGAGTAGATATATTTCAATATCATCAGAAGTATAGGTGCTATTAAAAGAGCTGAATAGAAAAAAAATTATTCTCACCAGACTTGAAAAGCACCAGTAACGATTTGAAAAAACTAACGACAATAACATTCACACCAGTTGTGGTACAATTTGACTTGAGATGAAGTGACATAGAACCACAGCTGATGCCAGTGCACATACAGTTGGAATGGCATTATTAAACAAACCGCCAAATGGTATATGGAAACCAGTGGTATACGAGCTCAAGAAACTCAGTGAATTGAAACAAAGTCGTATACGGAAGTGATGGCTATCACACCGACCAGAGAAAATTTTAATTGTTATTTGGCGAAGGGCCTTTGAAATAAAGACAGATAACAAGCCTTTACTGAGTCTTTTGAGGAAACGGAGATGAAAAATTGACTATTTAAAGATAAAAATCATGCGCATTGGCAACACTTTGGTCACACTCACAAAACGAATATTTATATCTGTTGTGCTACAAAGACCCGCAAAAGTACCGCAAATAACATGAATCAACAGAGTAGGATCTCACCCGAGATCTTACATAGATGTTAAAGAGGATACAGCAAAAGATCCTAAACACCATTCAGTTGTAATAGACAAAACAAGGATGGACAGGAGGTAAAACGAATGAAGAATTATACCTATTCCTACAAGACAGTAAAGAATTTAGCTATGATAAATTTTCCAGGATTTACTTGTCAGTAAAACTAAGAAACGATTTAGTGCTAAAAATTCATGCTGGACATCAAGTTATAGTTACGGGATCAGGGAAAAGAAGCGAGTCACTATGGAGGTTAGCAATGAGGCCAGAAATCAAGAAAATGGTAAAATACTGTAACTTCAACATAAAGAATCAGCAGATTGGCCAACGACTATTAGGGTATTGCAGTGGATTTTTATGACCACATTGTCTGCGCTAAGATCCCCCTGACAACTGCTGAGTGCCAGACATACCTTCCTTGAGTCGGCATTGCGGTAAAATACTGTAACTTCAACATAAAGAATCAGCAGATTGGCCAACGACTATTAGGGTATTGCAGTGGATTTTTATGACCACATTGTCTGCGCTAAGATCCCCCTGACAACTGCTGAGTGCCAGACATACCTTCCTTGAGTCGGCATTGCAGCTACTACTATCGACCCGCAGCTACTGACCCTGCAGCTACTACTACCGACCCTGCAGCTATCACTAGCGACCCTGCAGCCAATCTATACCGAGTCAGGAGGGGGGTAAGAACAAACATAGCCTGAGAAACCAAACTAGTCTCAAAACATGCAGAAGCCTGAATCTGCGACATAACCACCATCAGAATTGTCAGAAGTCTTAGACCCGAAGCTATAACAGCCTAAGAACTTTGCCTATATTGTACCATCACTTGCTGGTCTGTGACTCAGCAGTATTGCTCCTAATGCTCTGCCTCCTACTTCTGGGCGCTTCATCTATTTAACTTTATTTAACCTATCTGATTCCTTGCTATTTATAATCTGTTTGTTGATTCACATATTGTGATAGATTTGCAAGGTTAAGCATCCAGATGGTGTGCTGGTGAACTAAAAGCCAAAGATAAAGACCAAAGCACAGAAAAGAAGGAAAAGTGAAACTCGTTGTTACCGACTGAACGTTGTACATAACTATATTGAATTGCATTGTGATTATGTTATAGAAAGTAATTATATATATACTGTTGGAGATTATCTCCCCTTGTTTTTGAACAAAAGGTATAATCGTACGAAAAAAGTGAAGATAAAGCTTGAACTAATGTCGTGTTACCTTGTATTGAATATTGTTATTCATGTGTGTTTATGTATTACATTTTATCGCTTTATATTGATAAACATAGGACTTTTTCTGGTGAGCCGCACCAGTTTCCGTTTTCTTATTATATGCATAAGCTTGGCTGGGCCAGTTGGCTCAGCGCAGATGGAGCTATACTGATAAATAAAAAGAGTATTATATTGAAACTCTTCTTGTTGCACTTGGCTTTTCTCTATTGACGAGATAGTCCGGACCCTTAGCCCATCTTTACCATTGAGATACTCCCCTCCGAATTCCTTCGGTCCTTCTCTATTTATAGAAAGGACCCTCCCCTCCCCCTCTCAGACCGGATCTGCTAGCATATTGAAGCCCAGCCAAACTTATGCATATAATACAAAAACGGAAACTGGTGCGGCTCACTAGAAAAAGTCCTATGTTTATCAATATAAAGCGATAAAATGAAATACATAAACACACATGAAGAACAATATTCAATACAAGGTAACACGACATTAGTTCAAGCTTTATCTTCATTTTTTCGTGCAATTATACCTTTTGTTTACAAACAAGGGGAGATAATCTCCAACAGTATATATATAATGACTTTCTATAACATAATCACAATGCAATTCAATATAGTTATGTACAACGTTCAGTTGGTAACAACGAGTTTCACTTCTTCTTTTCTGTGCCTTGGTCTTTATCTTTGGCTTTTAGTTCACCAGCACACCATCCGGATGCTTAACCTTGCAAATCTATCACATACTCCCCCCCATTAGTTGAGCTGGGGTCACAACTAATTCGATATTTACATCGGTTGATTATTGTACAAGGAGGGGCCTGACAATTGACCAGTCAGCTCTGAAATAGTCGTGGGGGATGGCTCCTTTAACATGGCACTGTATGTTTTGGGTAAATCACTGGAAAGGGAATGGGTAAGAGGGGAATAGGGGTAGAGAGGGTTCCGCATAGCTGTGGGGCAAAGGGATCCGGATTTAACTTTGGCATGGTCTGCTCTTTTCAAAAGGGGGAATTCGGCAATAGTTTTTGGAGGAAACATAAGGTCACTGCTTAAGGTGATCTTATATCCTTTTACTATATGGCCTGAGAGAGGGTGTGAGGTCTCATCTAGTCTGGATGGGGGGCAATCCGGAGGGGTGGTGGCTCTAGAGGGTTCTGTTACTTCTTCTTCTACGGCTGGCTCAGCAGGAACATCCTCCAGTAGCTTTTCAATGGCTGTGTCCTCCCACAGTTGGGCTAGTCCAGGGGGAAGGGGTACATCCTGACCATTAAGGATGCCATCCTCCTCATCCGGATCCATCAGGTCCACATAACCACCTGGAATGGACTGGTCCTCCAATAATTCTTGCAGAGAGCACGTCTTTTCTCTCCTCTGTCCTTTAACCATAACTTTTCCCTCTACCACTGCATTTGCTCTTTGTTGTTCCAAACATGTACTGCCCAAAACCTCCTCCAATTTGCCAAGCACAGTAGCCAGCTTACCTGGAGTATTTAGCTCCGTATGCTCCATTTCTACTGCAAGTAAGGCTAGAAGCTGCTCAGCTGTAGATGTACTGCTTGCGCTACTTTTAGTAAATGAATGCAGCTGTAATGGCTTCTGCTTGAGCACATGGCCAGGCTCGAGCATTCTGATTGGCTGATGCTCTTGAATGCTGGGAGACTTTGTGAGGCTTGCATTTTGGGGGGCTCTTGCAGGCAGGGCATTGGGGATTCTTGTGCGATTCGGATAATTTTTTCTGTTGGTCACATCTTCAGATCTTGTGGATGGCAGCTGCACGTTTCCTGTCATCCTCTGACTCACTGGGGGTCCTGTAGGGCGTTCTAGGGGTGTTTTTAGGGCTGGAAGTGGTGTGGTCGCATAGTTATTAATCTCTGTGTTGCTTCTCTCAACTTCCTGGGTGGGGGTATCATACTAGGGCTTCTTAACGGTAAATGTAACTCTTCTGTTAAGGTGGGGGTGGGGGACAAGCCTTTTGCTGCCTCCGAATGCCTTATCACTAGTTGATTCCTAGGGGTGCTTTGTCTCTTCATTTCATGTCTTTTCCTAACTCTGGCTCTTCTATTCTCTCCTTGTTCTTGTTCCTGAGGGGGTACTCTGACTGGTTGTCCACTAACAGCAGAGATGGGGCCCTGGGCATATGGAATATGGTTGGTTCTCCTCTCATCCAAATGGGGGGTGTGTATCCTTCTCTCTGGATCATTTCCAACACCTCTGTGTCTTGAAGAGCTGGTTTGATGGCAGTACTGTTCTCCGTACCTTATGGGGGGTCCCACGTTTCTCCTGGGCCTCTGTTCTCTAGGCTCTGCACTGACTTCTTGACTTGGTTGGGCAGGGAAAGGGGGTTGATCTTCTCCAGATCCGGAGGGTCTTTCTATGGGGGCCAAGTCCCTTCTTTCCAATTCTGAGCTGGGTTGGGGGTTTACTTCTGGTTCCGGAGGGAAAAGGAGTCTGGGTAGGGCTTCCAACAACTCCCTTTGCATCTGTCGAGACAGCTCTCGGGGGTCTTCCTTATTCACTTCAGGTGGTCGCACTTCCACATCCAGTGGGTTGGGGGGCGGTTCCCTACGACGAGCTCTGGTGGCCCTTTTCATGTTTGGCCGCCTGTGTGGCTCCGTGGCTGCAGGGGCTTGTCTCCGTTGATCAGCACATGGTTTATACAACTTCAGGCGGCTCTCATTCTGTACGGACTGTTGGCCATTTCTATCAATTAAGTAAGAATGGTTGGGATATGCTTCTAGTATTTCATACGGTCCGATGAATTTGGCTTGTAGTTTTGGGTTCTCTCCCTTTTTTCGTCTTCTATTTTCCAGCCAAACTAAGTCCTTTGGGGCAAACAAGGAGGGCTCCTCTCCATCCTCACCCCGGATGTGTACTTGTTCCTCTCGCAGGGCCTCATGTGCTTCCTCTAACCGATCCTTCAAGGCTTGTGCATACTCATGTACGGGCATGTTATCCGTGAGTGGAGGGTGGTAGGACAGCTGATCCGGCAGCCTTAACTCTCTCCCAAGCATCAAGAAATTCGCAGTTTCACCAGTGGTAGTATGTGGGGTGTCTCAAAAAGCTCTCATTAGTTGTGGCAACAGGAGATGCCATTCCTCCTGTCCCCTCCGGAGCAGCAAAGCTTTCAATGAGTCTCCCAACACTCTGTTATTTCTTTCCACTATCCCGTTGGCTTGTGGATGATAGGGGGTAGTTCGTGTCTTTTCTATCTTCCACAGGAGACACAATTCTTACATTAGACGAGACTCGAATTGGGCGCCTTGGTCAGTGTGTATTTGCTCCGGAAGGCCAAGATAGCAGAACACTCTCTCGTCAAGAGCTGCCGCCACTACTGGGGCTGTAGCGTCCGGAATAGCGATGGCGTCTTGCCACCGCGTGAAGTGGTCGGTGAGTACCAGTATCCATGCATTTCCTTTAGCAGTCTCTGGGAGGGGGCCAACGAGGTCCACCGCTACTCGTTGCCAGGGTCGGCCAGCGTACATTTGTTGCTGGGCTGCTGTAGGTTTGGTCCCTCCGGTCTTGGCTCTCTGACATATCTCGCATGTCCGTACTGTACGCCTGACATCGGCAGTGATGCCGGGCCAGT
Source organism: Cryptosula pallasiana (assembly GCA_945261195.1). NCBI lineage: Eukaryota > Metazoa > Bryozoa > Gymnolaemata > Cheilostomatida > Cryptosulidae > Cryptosula > Cryptosula pallasiana. The sequence continues at coordinate 25,871,376 of OX183130.1, forward strand.
ACCAAGTGAGTTGTAGCCTCTTCAGGGTCCTTATTACTCCTTGGTGGGCCATGGCGTGGGTCTGCCAGAGAATTGTTCCGCACATAGCCGGGCAAATGGTGCACCATCTAGCTCTACCTTTGGGGGAGACCTGTATCTCAAGGATACCGTCGGGCCGGATCCGCATTGACTCCTTGCATTGCTCTAGCTTCCTCAGTTCACTGCTTCCCATTTCCAATTGTCCTTTGGTGAGAGGGATTCCGGATTTGATGGCTCTGTATAGGAGGGCCACCGGATGATTGCCTGTCTTTTGGGCTCCCAGCAACTCTATCTCGGTGCATCGGTCAACGTGATGAGCCTCTTGCTCCTTATCCACCTGCCTGAAGGCCTCTGTTTGACTGCGGGTAGCTGCTCCTGTCCACTCTTCGTTTCGTATTTCTTGTTTAGATGGTCCTCCATCTCTCTTTTCTATGTGATGGCACTGTCTACAATCTTCTGGACATCTTCTACTCAGTCCATCTGCATTGCCATGCTTGAGTCCCGAGCGGTGCCCTACTGTATACTGAAACTCTGACAGTATCTCCAGCCAACGGGCCACCTGACTGGTAGGCTCCCTTCTTCTACACAGCCATATCAGGGAAGCGTGGTCCGTCCGCAGACGAAACCTCCGGCCATAGAGGTAAGGCCGAAAGTGCTTAACTGCTTTGATCACTGCTAGTAGCTCCTTTCGGGTCACACAGTAGTTTTTCTCGGATGGACTTAATGTCTTGCTAAAGTAGGCTATGACACGTTCCTGCCCTTGTTGCTGCTGAGACAGGACGGCTCCCACTCCAACGTTACTAGCGTCCGTATCCAAGATTACGTTCCTGTGGCCTCTGGATAACCTAGTATAGGGGCCGACGTCATGCCTTGTTTTAATTGTCGGAAAGCAGTTTCCTGTACATTTCCCCATTCCCAAGGGGTATGCTTGCTGGTAAGTTTGGTGAGGGGTTTGGCCAAGGTAGAGAATTCCGGAAGGTATTGTCTGTAGTAACCTACGGTCCCCAGGAAGGCTTGCAATCCTTTCAACTCTTTCGGAGCTTGCCGTTCCCTGATAGCAGCCACCTTTTCCGGATCGGTAGCGATTCCTTCAGCACTGACAATGTGTCCCAAGTATTTCACTTCTCTCTGGAGCAGCTCACATTTGCTCGGCTTGAGTTTGAGTCCGGCTTGTCTTAGGCGCTCCAACACTTCCTTCAAGCGCTGTATGTGAGTAGGGAAATCTGGGGCAATGACAATTATGTCATCTAAGTATAGAAGTAGCGTCTTCCAATGGAGACCCTGTAAGACCCGTTCCATTAGCCATCAAACGTAGCTGGTGCGGAGGTCAATCCAAAGGGTAACACTTTCCATTTCCATAAACCTGTCCTAGTAGAGAAAGCGGACTTCTCGCTTGCGTCAGCGTCCAAGGGCACCTGCCAATACCCACTGACCAAGTCTAGCGTGCTAAAATATTTACTACCGGCTAACGCATCCAAGCTCTCATCTATTCTAGGGAGGTGGTAGGCATCCTGGTGGGTTACCGCATTTAACCTTCGGTAATCTATACAGAAGGGCCAGGATCCGTCCTTTTTTTTAACAAGGACCACCGGGGAACTCCAGGCGCCTGTTGCAGGTTCTATCAATCCTTTTTCTAACAATTGGGCTACTTGCCTTTCGGCCTCTGCCTCTTTTTGGGGTCCAAGCCTGTGGGGGTGCTGCCGGATTGGCCGGGCTCCAGGCAGCAAAGGAATGCTGTGTTCCACCAATGTGGTCCTTCCTATGTCCTCTTCTCCCGTACTGAACACGGCACTATACTCTGTTAACAAGCTTGCCAGTTGTCTTGCTTCACCATGGTTCTTACAATTCTGGCAGGCAGATTGGTAGAGCTTCTGGATGTGCATAGGCACGTTTTGCCCTTGGGAGACATTTTGTCTGTCTCTGGTCTGCTGTTCTGTTAGGTAGGGTGTAGTCTCATCAATATCTTGAAGTTCTACACCTCTGTAATTTCCTACAGTGCTTCCAGCCTTAAGTTCGAGGGGCTGGTTCGTGGGGTTAAGGCATCGTATCAGGAGTCTTCCTTGAGGGTCCGGCTGGTTCAAACTAGCTGCCATGGGGGCCCGGTTTCTTGTCCCTCCACCAGTCCTATGGGGCAGAAGTTGTGTGTGTTGACGCGGGCCATGACCGTCATTTCGGTACAAGGGGGTATGAGGGTGTCCCTTATCACCTGTATATTGTTTATCAGTAACCGTCCATGCTTATCAGTGCATTGAAGCTCCTGTCCGTCCAATATGAGTATTGAACGGTGAAACTCCAGCGAACACTGATGTGAGGCCAAAAATGGCATGCCCAGAATGGCATGCCCAGAATGGCATCTTCATGAATATCACTGATTACAAACGTAGCTTCCGTCTTGATATCACGAATCCGGAGGGGGAGTCTTATGGTTCCATAGAATGGGAGTTGTGTCCCATCTGCCATCAATCCGTAGGACTCGCTTTCTTCCAATTGATTCCTGACTAGCCGGGGTAATTGGTTGTAGGGGTGCTTTGACAGCAAGTTTGTGGTACAGCCGGTATCCAACAAAAAGTGTACAACTCTTCCTTCTAGTTTTCCAGGTAGGAAGTAGCTAGCCTCGTAGGGTCTGTCAGAATACAGTCCAGCGGGCACAGTGGGCTTCTCTTCCGGAATAGGAGGATCTCTTCTTTGTCTGGGTCTGGAGGGACGTTCCGTAGGCATTAAAAAAGGGGTCTCAGCCGACTCTTGAGGTCTGGGTTGAGTCCTTATCCTTTTCCTTCGAGGAGATTCCATGAGTGGTCCGGTGGGCGACAGCCTGGGTAGATCCAGCAAGGAGGGTATGGCAGGGGAGGGGTAAGGAGATGGGTCTGGATTGGCTTCTGAATCCGAATCATCCATTTCTGTCAGTGGTGCATACCGATTCCGGATTGGTAGTTCCCAAGGGTCGTGTCGGGGGGTCTCTCTGTAGTTCCTCTGTTGGGGCCTTTCTCCAGAAGGGTTATAATTAGATACTGGGCCGTTCCTTTTTCTAGAATTTTTGGGTGCCCTTTCGCAGCCAGTTTTGTTGTTTACTGCTGCGGGCTCTGCTCGTTTCCCGACCCTTGGCGGTTGTCTCTACCTACTGATGACCACGGCTGGGACGGGCAGTCTTTTCGGAGGTGTCCTTTCCCTCCACAGCCCCAACAACTACGTTGAGCTTCCATCCGGATCTGTGGGACCTTGGGCATAGCTTGTCTCTCTTTACTCATTTGCTCTACCTTCTCAGTCAGTTGTTGGATGTTTTCACGAAAATATTGAGAGAGTCTTCGGCTACAGGCGCCACCCTCCGTGGTTTAGGAGGCTCTTCCTCTTCCTGATCCTCAATCATCCGGATCTGTACCTGCCTGTCTTCTCCTACAGTCCGAATCTGTAGAAATTCTCTGCCTGCCCTTACGGCGTCCTCCAACGTAAGGGGTTGTACGGCCAAGAGGTGCCGCTGTAAGTAAGCGTGACCCAGCGTAGCAGAGAAAATATCTAAAGCCATCCTTTCTCTGTGTAGGGGAGGCAGGTCTTCATATGCAATGTTGACCAGTCTCTCTACCTCATTGGCATGATCCTGCAATGGAACTTTGAAGTTCCTCCTTAAACTTCCTAAACGCGACTTAGCCTCACGGGCAGTGAGTCCAAAACGAGCGCGTAGGGCATTGAATACTCCTGCCACTGTGTTTGGCTTCCCACAGTCTTGAGCCTCTCCTCGCAGGGATTCTTTTAGATGCAGCAAGGCTGCTTCCTGATTCCAATCATTAGCCGCAGTTACTTCTACGAAACGGTTTACAAAATATTCTACGTCCCCCTTGCCTTCGTAGCGGGGTGTTTTAAAAGGGGCTTGTCTGGGAGGCTGTACTGCGCTCCGAAAGGCTTCGGTCAGTCTCTCCAGCACATCCATTCCTGCAAGTTGGGGTTGCCGTCCAGCACTACTAGCTCGGCGCTGTTGCCTGTCTGTCATTCGGAAGGGGGGGGGTCTTTTGCATCCAAGAGTGGAAGTCCTTTCTCAGTTCCTCCGTAGTCCTTAGGTGTGACCGGATGAGATTCATCCAATCCCACCGCTGCCACCAATGTAGAGGATTTTGGTAGCGTGTGACTAAGTTCAGCCACAATCCTCCACCCTTTCGGTCACACTGGATGACTACGAGGTGTCACTGCCGGTTGTACTATCTTATGACAGCTTCAAGAGCTTCAATAAGCTAGTAGATCCGGTTTTACAGGGGGAGGGGAGAGTCCTTTCTATAAATAGAGAAGGACCGAAGGAATTCGGTGGGGAGTATCTCTATAGTAGAGATGGGCCAAGGGTCCAGACTATCTCGTCAATGGAGAAAAGCCAAGTGCAACAAGAAGAGTTTCAAGATAATACTCTCTTTATTGATCAGTATAGCTCCAACTGCGCTGAGCCAACTGGCCCAGCCAAACTTATGCATATAATACAAAAACGGAAACTGGTGCGGCTCACTAGAAAAAGTCCTATGTTTATCAATATAAAGCGATAAAATGAAATACATAAACACACATGAAGAACAATATTCAATACAAGGTAACACGACATTAGTTCAAGCTTTATCTTCATTTTTTCGTGCAATTATACCTTTTGTTCACAAACAAGGGGAGATAATCTCCAACAGTATATATATAATGACTTTCTATAACATAATCACAATGCAATTCAATATAGTTATGTACAACGTTCAGTCGGTAACAACGAGTTTCACTTCTTCTTTTCTGTGCCTTGGTCTTCATCTTTGGCTTTTAGTCCACCAGCACACCATCCGGATGCTTAACCTTGAAAATCTATCACAGGAGTGTTAAAAGACTCAAATAAAGTGCTGCCTTATGGTGGAATTGAGCACCCTCAAGCAAACTGATCCGCTTACATTTTAGCATATTGATGACAATGTCTGACCAATATTTAAGTTTCAAGCAAGCGCATATCTGAAACTGGTGAAATGACTTGACAGTGTTAACAGTCGAGCATTGTTTGACGAGCTTGCTGACTGTTTTGAGGGAATGGGTTATCTTGAGCGAGAGCATACCACATTGTGGATCTGAAATAAAACCAGTTATAACAGTGCTGTAGACAAAGTAAGGGCTGAAAGCCAACAAGATTATTCAATGGGTTGACCAACCTACAAACTGGGTAAATAGTATGGTTGCTCTTGAGAAACGTGACCATAATGTGCAAATATGTTCTAGATTCTGAATTAAACAAATTGAACATTTTGTGGGAAAACCATCAACTCCTACAATGGAAGATATATGATTCACATTTGCAGGAAAGTCCATTTTCATCATCGTTGATATGTCGGATTACTGGCACACTGCTTTAGACTGATCTTCACAACAGTTCACAACCTGCAACACTTTTTGGGATGATACCGCCTCAGCGCACAACATTTCGACATTAACTTTAGCCTGAAGTGTGAGGGAAGAGCATTTAGAAAATATTTGGACACTTGGGCATTCGTATCTACTTGGACAATTTTATTACAGCTGGGACAGATCAACAAGATCATGATAAAAACTCAGGAAATGTCAGCAACGAGCAAGAAAGTACAACATCAAGTTAAATAAAAACGAGATACAGGACAACTAGCCAGAAACCTGCTACTGCGGCAACATAGTTTCTAACCAGGCCCAGACCAGAGTTTAGGCAATCAAAGTGATGCCCGGCCCAAGGGATTGTCAAGGGATTCAGGGATTTACGGGTTCTTTAAACTTTCTTCAAGAAAACACTCTTAATACATCAGAAAAGTCCAGTTTTCAGAGACTTTCATGAAAGGAAGCAACATGGATATGGGGTGACCAGCAATAAGAAGCGGTGACTAAAATAAAAACTGTACTCACCAGTGAACCTGTCCTCAAGTATTTTGACACAACCAAAGACATTGTACCGCAAGTATATGAATCACAAAGGGGATTGGAGCAGTACTGCTTCAACAGACCCAACCTTTAGGCTATACGTCAAGAGCAATGTCAACAGCCAAGCACGCATATTTTCAGATTGACAAAGAGCTTGTGACCATGGCTACAAAACCTTCCATACTTACATGTATGAACATAGCATTGTCACTCAAATTGACCATCAACCTCTTGTGCCTATTGTCCAGAAACAACTCATCAAAGCATGCACCATGGGTAAAATAAAACAGGATTGCCAGATACTCAATTCGGGGGTGTCTAAATTTAGCGGTTTTAAGCAATATCATAAATGGCTACATTCGACTTTTGATAAAAGTAGCAGTGAAAGTCTGCATGGACAAAATCTAAAAATTGTGGTTAAAAAAATAATTAAATCACGGTTTTTGCTATATTACCAACGATTACAGATATATTATGGTTGGCATGGTTCCTTTTGATTCCAGAACAAGAAATGGTAGACACAAGCAACTATGTTTGAATCGTCACAAATAGTTGAAAAAACTGATAACAACATGATATTGAACCACAGCATATAATGATACAAATTTCCAGGAGTAGGTAGATCACTTCGTGAAATGAGGTTAAAATGGTGATTCCCAAAAACAGATACGTTTTGAATCTTGATCAAAGTGATATTAAATGGCTACAGCTGGCAATCCTGCTATATTTCATCCATCGCATACATTCATTAGTAGAAATTACTCATCAGGCCACAATGATGTCATATCAAGAAAATAAACTCTGTACCTGACAAATCTCTCTACCTTGCAGACACATTTTTATGTAAAATGGTAAGACCAAAGTTAAGAACATCGAAGGTGATACTGTCACCAGTTAGAGAATTTAGCTAACACAAATGCATGCTGATGATGCCAATGATGATATGATGGAGAGCTTGAAGCCCAAAAGGCTGGTACAGGCCTTGAAGAGACAAATCGCAGCAGAATTACAAATCTTCTGTAATGTATCAGATAGTCGATCTGCACTTACAAAACGAACTAGTCCCCATAGCAGAACAGCTTGTCATTTCTAACATGCAGCAACAAGCTCACCTCATGAAATTACATTCAGGTCACTTGGGCATAGAAAAGTGTACAGAAAGGGTCGAACAGAGCATGTATTGGTCAGAAAGGGTTGAACAAAGAGTATACTGGTCAGAAAGGGTCCAACAGAGCGTGTACTATTCGGAAAGAGACAAACAGAGCATGTACTGGTCAGAAAGGGTCGAACAGAGCATGTACTGGTCAGAAAGGGTCCAACAGAGCGTGTACTGGTCAAATAGGGTCGAACAGAGCATGTACTGGTCAGAAAGGGTCGAACAGAGCATGTACTGGTCAGAAAGGGTCGAACAGAGCATGTACTGGTCAGAAAGGGTCCAACAGAGCGTGTACTGGTCAAATAGGGTCGAACAGAGCATGTACTGGTCAGAAAGGGTCGAACAGAGCATGTACTGGTCAGAAAGGGTCGAACAGAGCATGTACTGGTCAGAAAGGGTCGAACAGAGCATGTATTGGTCAGAAAGGGTTGAACAAAGAGTATACTGGTCAGAAAGGGTCCAACAGAGCGTGTACTATTCGGAAAGAGACAAACAGAGCATGTACTGGTCAGAAAGGGTCGAACAGAGCATGTACTGGTCAGAAAGGGTCCAACAGAGTATGTACTGGTCAGACAGGGTCTAATAGAGCATGTACTGGTCAGAAAGGGTCGAACAGAGCATGTATTGGTCAGAAAGGGTCGAACAGAGCATGTACTGGTCAGAATGGGTCGAACAAAGCATGTACTCATCGGCTATGAACTGAAAATCAAAAAAATTTTCAGAAGCTGCCCATCGTGTCTGAGAGATGCAAGTAAATAACAGAAAATGTCTCTTCTACAACACGCAGTGCACAAGCTACCATGAAATAAAGTAGGAATGGACATTTCAGAGTACAGAAACAACAACCATTTAGTTGTGGTAGATTTTTTTTCTCATTATCCTGAATTCAGGATTATATAAGGAAATTAGGCCAAGATGTTATCATGGCACTGAAAAGCATAACTGCCATCCATGAAGAACTGATACACACCGCTGCAGATAACATGCCGTTAGGAAGTTGCAAAAGAAACTTCAAGTATAGCATACTAGCAAATAGAATTTCTCACTTACAAAACAATAAAATGTCAAAATGTATATTTTTTGCAGAAGTCAATGTTAAATTTGGGGTGGTGGCTGCGGATACTGGGTCATTGGCCATTGTGGTTGAATGTGCGACCTAGTGACCTGGTTTCACAGCCAATCTTAGGGTCAGCAGGAGAAGCATTGGTGATATTATTTAATTTTAGTAATTTTTCACCAGAGCACTAAGGTGCAGTATCTAAGCTCAAACACTGACTAGATAGGAATGTTCAAATGCAATTAAGG